>CAUJNA010003480.1:275453-282953 GCA_963377175.1 Effrenium voratum
ATATTTGCCTTTTGGGGTTTAGGCCCCAAAGCTCTCCACCTGCATTGTTCTGGGTGAATTACAACGACCTCACACGACCGAATTCACCCCAAATGGTGGTTTATGTGGGGAATAGCCATTCAACCACCGCAAGTTTCAGGCTGGTGAAATATTATTGTGAACTAGAGGGGTTCATGTATAGGCAATCAAACCATGCACAATGGAGCCGTTTTTGTGTCGAGGAAAAGACCGCTTCTGAATAGCGGCACCACAGGTTATGAGCCCAAACCCCTAAAACAGGGGCCCTCGCTTGGCAATGGAACCGACAAGGGCATCAGGAAGTGGAGAACCTCGAGAAAGGCTCGATTCTGCCGATGGAGAAGAACCGGAGGTGGAGAGCCTGGAGATCATAGGGCAGGAAATGGTGCCCTATGCTGGAGGCAGAAGGCCTCCGAGGAGGATGGTGGAGGTGGTGAAGCCGCTTGAGCTCACGGCAACACCACTCAAGCCAGGCCAGGGCGAGGAGGAACTCGAGGAGCCTCCACGCAGGTGGCCAAATGGACCGGAAGGAGAGCCAGAAGCCATGAAGCCTCTGTTCACCCCGGAGCAGCTCAGAGAGTTCAACAAGTGGGACGAGAAAGCACCGTTGCTGAGGGGACCGCGGATGGACCAACCGAGGCCGGCGCACTTGCCCGTGGAGAGTAACCTGGAGGGAGACACTCCGGGTGGTGGCCAACTTCGACCGAGGTACCTACCCATGGAGAATCCGGAGCCGGAGGGCCAGATGATGAAGATGATGGTGGCGTCTCAGGATACGAGGACGACACCATCGGCACCGGGAGTGGACCCGGTCTACCTCATGCAGATGATGCAGGAGCTGATGACGCGGAATCAGAGGCTTCAGCATGAGGTGGAAGTGTTGAAGAAACAAGGAAAGGAGACAGACGCTGACTATGGCACGCCGGAGAGCCGGGAAAAGGTGAACGGCATGAGCACGGTCAGGGACAATCAGAACCACGAGCCCTACGGCCCGACCCGCGACCACTCGAATGGCAAGGGCGGAGAAGGCAGACGTGGGGCTGGTGGTGAAAAAGGAAATGCTCGGGATGAGCAGGATGGCGGTGCCTCGGAAAGGGCAAGTGATGTGGCTGGATCCGGAAAGGACGGCCACCAAATGGACGTAATGCTGAAGCTCATGGAGGGCATGCAGATGATGCAGAAGCAGCTCCTGGAGCAGAAGGAGAAGACGGAGACCATCGAGACGGTCAAGGCGGGCTTCGCGGAGTTGCCTCGCCTGGGCGAGTTTAGCCCGGAGAATGGTCCGATAGAACTAGGGGACTGGTTCACCATCATCCATCCCCTGATGTCGGACCTGAGTGACAGCTCGATGGAATGGTGGGACCTACTCTTAAAGGAGGCCCGCGAGTGGTACGAGGAGTACATGAAGGAGATCCCGCTGAACAGGGTCAACATGGTGCCCAAGACGCCTGAGGTGTTGGGGGTACGGAAATGGAGTCGGTTGGAAGGCGGGCAGCTTCGCTCATCATCCAGGCGGTTCCGGAGACGGTGAGAGACGAGATGATCGCCACGAATACGGTGTCGGCATACGGGGCGATCTGTAGGCTTCTGGTAGTGTATCAACCAGGAGGCCTTGGAGAAAAAGGAGTGGTCCTACGGGCGTTGGAGGAGCCGGTGGAAGCTGCTACGATCCCGGAGGCACTCAAGAGTTTGAGAAAGTGGCTGAGGTGGAGGCGGCGGGCGGGCGAGATGAACTTGGCGTTGCCAGACCCTACGGTGATGATGAGGGGCCTCAGCAAGATGATTCGGAAAGTGGTGGAGACGAACCGGGAGCTGACGTTCCGGATTTCCCTTGCCCGGAACACGCTGCGGGTGGACAGCGTGCCGACGCATGGAACGGTGCAGCAGTTCGCGGAGCATGTCTTGGCCGAATTGGAACAGGGCAACCAGGGGTGTGAGAGAAAGGTGACAAAACCCGTGGACGCCAAGATCCGGAAGGTCGAGACAGAGAAGGAGCAGGCGACGGGACGTAGAGACCTAGTTTGCAGGTTCTACATGAAGGACACCGGCTGCAGAAAGGGCCGGAGTTGTGAGTGGCAGCACCCCACGGATGAGACCGCAAGAGGACGCTGCTGGGAGTGTGGATCAGTGGAACACATGAGGAAAGACTGCCCCAGAAAGCAGAAGCCGACATCACCAGAGAAGCCGGCGGCTGTGAGCAGGGTGGCCCAGGAAAACGACGTGGCGACGACACCGGCTTCGGCATCTTCACCCAAGAAGGAGGAGATCAAGCCGACCCGGGAGAAGGAAACGGTGGTGGAAGATTCGAAGAAAGACGAATCTATGGGGGGGGTGTTGCAGGAAGCAGCAAAGATGCTACGGAGCCTCAACGCCTCGCAGGGAGTCAAAAAGGTGGACGAGAGAAACGACCGCTTGGACGACCTGCAGAAACAGTTGAATGGGTTGAGATCTGGGTCTCTCAAAAGGGCCCAGGTAAAGGCTCAAGGGAGGTGGAGTGATGGTGGGCTACTGGACTCGGGAGCTACGCATCCCCTACGTGCCCGGCAAGAAGGTGAAGACATCGAGAATCTGGACGAGATCGATGTTGCCCTGGCCGGGGGAGAGATGAAAGTCATGCGGATCACGGAGGGAGGCATCATCGTCCAGGAGAACGAGGGCGTGGGCTCCATCATTCCGTTGGGTCTGCTGGTGGAGAGGTTGCACTGCGTGGTGACGTGGGATGGGGATGAGTGCCGCGTGGTACATCCAGAGCTGGGAGCGTTGCGGATTCACATGGAGGATGGATGCCCTCATGTGACCCAGCGGACGGCGACGAAGTTGCTCGAGGAGCTTGAGAAAAAGGGGAAGGAGAAAAGGAAGGGCCGGATTAGCGAAGTAAAGCTAAAGAAGGTCCTGGACTGGGAAACGGTCAAAAAGGCGGTGGCTACATCCTGCGTTTCGTGACCTACCGGAGGAGGCGCGAAGGAAGATTCTGGTGGAGCCGGCGGAAACATTGCGGGCAATCCCATGGAATCGGAGACGGAGAAGGTCCTTGGAGCAGAAAGGCCGGAAAGCCATCCTGCACCTATACGCGGGACCCCGTGAAGGATACACCCTGGAAAGGGCGGTGAAGGAGCTTGGAGGCGACCACATGGACGTCTTGGAGATTGATCTGCAGCGTGGGCCGGAGCACGACATGATGTCGGACGAGCTCTATGCAGCACTGCTGCGGGGCGCGTTGGATTCGCGTTTCGATGCGGTGGTGGGTGGACCGAATTGCCGGACCAGGAGTGTGCTCCGACATTATCCACTACCTGGCGGTGGTCCACGACCGGTGAGGTCACCGGAAGAACCGTTTGGGAGGAGCGACCTCACGCCGCATGAGAAAAAGGCGGTCTGGGAGGACGACGTGATGATGTGGCGGATGTTAGCCATCTACCTGGTGGCGGAAGAAGCGCGGAATGCGAAGGGAGGCCCACAGGTTGGCTTCGTGTTGGAGCAGCCGGCGGATCCCAGGAAGTACATGCCTGGATGCCCGACCTTCTGGGGGACGACCCAGTGGGAAGCATTTGAGGAGATGGAAGGCATGGCCGAGTACGAGTTCTACCAGGGGGACTTCGGAGGAGCGGCGCAAAAGCCGACGACATTGAAAACCAACCTCTACATCGACCTGCCTGAGAGAAGGGTGACCGGGCTGGTGTCAAGAGCCCGGATGGAGGAGGTGGACCTCAGAGACTCGAAGAACCTCGCAAGGTGGGCTCCAGGACTCATGAGAGAAGTGGCGAGAGCGATTCTGACGCAGGTCAGGAAGCAGGTGGTGAAGCTGCGGAAGCTGAGTTGGCAGGAGCACATCGCGGCGGGACATTGCCCGATGAGGAGGGACTGCCGAGTTTGTCAGGAGGCGAGTGGTCAAGACCGACCCCATAGGAGGATCAAGCACAAGCACGCCTACTGCCTTTCGTTGGATTTGGCCGGACCGCTGAAGAAGGGAAGAGACATCGACGGGCGGAGCTGCAAGTACATGCTTGTGGGCGCGTACACATGGCCGAAGAATCCGCTGAAGTCTGAGGAGATCCCGGAGAAGGAACGAGATGGAGGTGGAGAAGCTGGCAAGGCGAAGGGTCTGGAGGAGGTCAAGAAACCGGACCAACCCGGGCAACGACCGGAGGACTACTGGACCACCAGCGCCAACGGCAAGTACGTGATCAGGGTACACAAGAGCCACCGGAAGGTAAGGTTCTTCCCTGATGATGCCCCAGGATGTCCGGTGCCTGTGGAGCGACTACGGGGACGGAGGAGGACCATAGCACGGACAACTAAGGATGGTCCGTTGAAGATGTTCATGGACGATTGGAGGAATGCCGAAAAGACGGAAAAGGTCTTTGAGGACGAGAGCCGATGGGCCGGGCGGACGATCTTCCAGCTACAGCTAGAGGGCCCGGAGGAGGAAGAGCCTCAAGAAGAAGAGAAGGAAGAAGGAGACCCTGATGATCCGGCTGATCCAGAACCCTCAGAAGGGATCTGGGACTTCGAGCTGGAGGAGTTGGTCGGAGAACAGGAAGATGGAGAGATGGAAGAAGGCGACCTGGACGAGTACGAAGAGGATGAGGAGAAGAGAGAGGAGCCGCTGGAGATTGAAGTCCACACGCTGGCAGTGCCTCTCTCGACGAAAGGAGGCAAAGAAGTTTTGGACGCCATACAGACGATGTATCTGGAATTGAAGCGCCAAGGTTTTCCAGTGGCGCGATTGCATAGCGACAGGGGCAAGGAGTTCATGAACCATGCCTTGCGCCGGTGGTGCTTCAACCGAGACATCGCGAAGACGAGTACGGCGGCAGACGATTGGAGATCAAATGGGCGAGCAGAAGTGGCCATCAAGCACTTAAAGTCAAGAATGAGGAGAGTGCTCTTTGCAGCCGAGGTGGATGGACAGTGGTGGCCAGCTGCAGCTCGGTATGTGGTGGAGAAGGAGAAGAGAACAAGGCAGAGAAAAGAGGGCACGATACCCAGATTCTGCCAGGAGGTAATGGTGAAGAAAAGGAAGTGGAAGTCGGAGGAGCTGGGCCCAAGGCACGTCAAGGGGAAGTATTTGGCCCCGGTGGTGGACGTACCGAACGGTCACGCAGTGATGAGAGAGGATGGAACAGTCCAGGTGGCTGCCTATGTGCTGCACCACTGGAAACCTTTTCCGGAGCCAGTGGACGGGTGGCAATTTGTGGAACGGAGAGGTGATGAGGGAGAAGAGCGCGAGCCGGAGGAACCCTATCGTGTCCGGAGGAGGATAAGAGATAAGACCCAAAAGAAGGTGTTGGAAGACGAAGGGGTTCAGGTTGCGGGCGCTCAGATCCACAATAGAGGAGGAGGAGAAGGCGGTGACGAACGACGAGCCGGAGGTGATGGACATTGTGGTGAAAGCCCTAGAAGGTTTGAAGAAGGAAGAAGAGGAGTTGAGGAGCAGCACAGAGGTGGAAAAAGACGAGGAGCAGATACTCCAGACCAAGATCGTCAGTGCCAAGGAGGTGGAGATGAACTTGGAGGATTGGAAGGCACCCATGAAGAAGGAGCTGGACACCATCGTGGAAGAAAAGGGTGCAATCACCAGGCTCAACCCGGCATCGGCGAGGGAGCTGCTGGAGAACAACCCACGGGTGCAAGTACTACCCGGGAAGGGGGTGTTCACAATCAAACCAGGAAGGAAGCGTAAGTGCCGACTGGTGGTGTGCGGCAACTACGGGGAGTCTCACGAGGCCATGCCGCTCGGTTCGCGGGTGGCAAGGAGGCACCGTGGACGTGAAAGGAGCCTTCCTGAATGCCCCGCTGCAGGCAGTTGGCCATGCGACCGCCGGCAGTACTGGTCCGGATGGGGTTGATACCAAAAGGGGAGCTGTGGATCGTCAACAAGGCAATGTACGGCCTACGGCAGAGTCCGAGGTGTTGGTCGGACGAGGTGGAGAATCAGCTATGGTAAGCGTTGGCTGAAGTTGGAGCAGATGAGGAGTGAACCGAATCTGTGGCTGGTGAAAAAGGTAGAGGACGACTTGAATCCGGAGGAGCTGGTCGGCCTGCTACTAGTCTACGTGGACGACTTCATGCCGTTGGGCATGGAAGGAGTGCCTCAAGCCCTCATGGAGAAGATCAAGGGCACGTGGGAATCATCAGAAGAGAGCTTCGGCAAGGAGCCGGTAAGGTTCTGCGGGGTGAACATCTCTGTGACGGAGCAGGGGATCACCTTGGACCAGATGGACTACATCAAGGAGATCATCGATCGGAACAATGTCACTGGCAAGTCGGTGATCCCCATGAGCAAGGAGTGCAGCGAGCCAGAGGCAGAGATTGGGATCACGGCGGAGGAGATTCAGACGGGTCAGCGCCTGGTGGGTGAGTTGATTTGGCTGGTCACCCGGAGTAGACCTGACCTGGCCTACGTGGTTTCGAGAATGTTGAGTTTCGTGTCCAAGGCTCCACGATGGGTGCAGAGAACCGCGACCCAAACACTGCGGTACCTCAATGCGACCAAGACGGAGGGCATCCTGCTGGATAGGGACATGGGGGAGGACACAGATGGAAGAAAGAGTAGAGGAGCGGGCTTGGAGGTCATCACAGATGCGAGCTTCGCGCCAGGATCAATGCTGGCGTGGAGATCTTCGAGGCAGAGCTTCCCTACACTGTCGACGGCCGAGTCCGAGCTGATGGAGATGATAGAGGGAATGGTTCTTGGGGACTCGGTAGACGCGTTAATTCAGGAGATCAAGACGGAGATGGACTATTCGCGGACGTTGATCGGGGACAACCAAGCGGCGGTCTCGCTGTGCACAGGAGATGCTGGATCGTGGCGGACGCGTCATCTTCGTCTGAGAGCGTTCTATGTGAGATGGAGAGTGCAGATGGGGGACTGGCAGATAGTGCGTTGGATGGGCGCCAATCTGGTCGCCGACGTGGGCACGAAGTGTCTGCCGGGAACTCGCCTACGTGATCTGCGCAAGATGGCAGGTTTGGTGGAGATTGGAGCACCAAAGCCAGAAGAAGGAGGAGCCCTGGAGGTGGACCTGGAAAAAGGAAAGGCAGCGTTGGCCATTTTGGCATGCTGCATGCAAGTCCAGGCAGTGGCGGCGAAAGAGGAGAAAGTCGAGGAAGAAGATCAGGGAGACTACAACGCCTTGGTCGGCTTCGGCATCCTGGTGGCCCTCTTCACGGCTCTGGCAATCAAGGTGACGGCGATGGTGAAAGAGACATGCGAGAAGAGAAGCAGAGGGGAACATGCGTCTGTAAGGGCGATGCGTGGACACAACAAGATGCCGGCGGGTGACGAGGAAGAGGAGTCGGAAGAAGAGGCTTCATCGTCGTCGAGAGCATCGGCATCAACTATAAGGAGAAGATCCACTACTACCGGAGGTGGCGGAGGGTCGGAAGCATTGGGTGCTAGATCAAAAGCAGCACCAGAGGCCATGAGGAGGCCGTTGGAGAAAGGAAAGGGTGGAATCGGTTCTGGAAAAGGAAAAGGGA
>CAUJNA010003480.1:300453-360453 GCA_963377175.1 Effrenium voratum
TCATGCCTCAACCAACTGGAAGGGGCCAAAAGACATGCACCACTGTCTTCCTATCTTCTGAAGATGGCCGCCAGGTCATCAAGTGTCGCGTGGAACACCCCAAAAACTGCAGGCCTTTGTTGCTTTTCAACCTGAAGCCAGGGAACATTGAGAGACTCGCCCGCTACTTTGACTCTGGGTGTTCAAGGTTTGTCGCA
This sequence comes from Effrenium voratum, assembly GCA_963377175.1. Classification (NCBI taxonomy): domain Eukaryota; class Dinophyceae; order Suessiales; family Symbiodiniaceae; genus Effrenium; species Effrenium voratum. The sequence goes on from CAUJNA010003480.1 coordinate 300,651, forward strand.
CTGGTTTCTGGTTTCTGTCGGCTTGATCTTTGCCACGCAAGTTTAGAAAACCAATTTGTCTCTGCTCGCCCGTTGCGCTAGCAACGTTTCTGAAGGTGTCGTTCTTGTGTAGTTCTTGGGTGGGTGGATGTGTGGGTGGGAGACCACCAGTGAAATCCAGTCATGCCCTGCACAACATGTGAGCACCTGTGAATCTGGTGACTGCAACATGGAGGCTCGAACACAGCAGTCAGGACATGCGTATGTCCTTTCTCGAGGGTACCCTTTTTGTGGGTGTTGTTAATAAAAGGAGCCCCAAAAGGAAAATCACCATCTTGGCAGGGTCCTCTTAAAAACGACTCTCCCATACGGACAATATGTCCAACGACCCGATTCCCGGGAAACCAGTTCAACACACGGGGACCTTGTTGCGCCAAGGCCAAACCAGCCTTAGGGACTTCCTGGTCAAAAGCTCGGGAGACTTGGAGCGGGACGTGCTGCGGGCGGAGTCTACGACTTTGCCCAAGGGCGCACAGGCCGGAGGACCAGCGGAGGGATTGGTGCCAACCTTGCGGCGGTGGCTCAAAATGGGAACCCCACAGCCCAACATGGTCGATGTCCTTTTGGTGTCACTTTGTCACCAGCAGGAGGGGAGAAAAATCCAAGGGTATTCCGACCTGCTCGGGGAGCCTACCAAACCGTCAGGTTTGCTTCATGTCGCCGACAAAACACTCTTTCGCTGAGGGAAGACTTGAGAACGCGGGCCATGTCCCATGGAGTTTGACAGGGGCACGGCAGGTGCCTGTTTTGGGGGTGCCTTCTTCTTGTTTGTGTGTTCCAAGTCCTGAAACAAATGGGCGCGTCGGTGCGGGTACCCCCAAAATGGTTCGAGTTTCCTTTGGTTTCCCTCAACCAACGCAACCCAAAAACACAAATACTTGCCAGTGCTCAGCAGGGAATGGGAAATGGAACGACCCCAAGAAACGCCATCCTGGTGGTTTCCTTTCAGTTGGAATCCCTGAGTTCATTCCCACATCCCTATCGCACCATCAAGAATACCCCCTACTCCAAATACCCACTTTTTCTAGGGTATTTTTCGGAAAGCCGATCGGTTTTTCAGGGTAAATGTAAATACCTCCTTTTTTAGTAGAGGGTCGACATGATGCCCTTAAAAAGAGGTGGGTATTTGGAGGTTACGGGGGCGCCCATGGAGCTGCCCTAACCGCGCCCTGCCACTTCCGCGGGTCGCTGGTCGAAGACGCGGCCAGGTGCCGCCGCCTCCGATGCCGGACCTCCCGGGGCAGATCAACGAGGCCGAGATGGCTTGGGCCATTCGAGGGCTACCCTCCCCAGTTGGAAACCCAGGGATCCGACTCTTTCCAGAAAACCTCCATAAAAAAACCAGGTGGAAACGGAGCCGGCCGGCTTTTTTGGAAAGAAGGAGGGTTGGAAAGAAGGGACAGGGAATCAACCCCTAGAACCATGGGGACTGAGGAGCAAATTTGAGCGGTTTTGGTTGGATGGGGCTATCGGCTATGCATTTTCCATGGTTGGAAACACCTAGAAAGTGATTGGTGGACATACGTCCCCACCGAAATGTGATGTCCGCCTTTTCGGGTGCCTAATGATATTCCTGTGCAAGCTGTCTTCCAGCGCCAACCAGTACCTTAGAAAGATGGCAATCATTATCATTCTGCTTTTTGAGAATGGGTCTGGGTGCGTGTTTTTTCTTCTTTTAAAGGAACCTCGTATTTGTTTTGTTTGTTTCAGGGAAACCAAGAGGAACGTCGAAGCCATTTTTTTGGGGGTAACCTAGATTCAAATGGCGTCTTTTTTAGGTTGGACCCCCCAAATTGGCTTCGGTTTTGCTTTTGGTGTCCCAAGACAAACCCCCCAAACTGGTACAACCATGGTATGTGCTTAAAAGACCTGGCACCCCGTATGGCTGTTTTTTTTTTTTTTTCTCGGTCAAACTCCCGTATTTGGCCGTATTTGCCCGTATGGCCATGTTTTTTTCCGGTCATTTGCGTAAATCACCCGTATGAAACCCATATTTTTCGACATGTTGTTGATAAAAAACACGTACAAATCCGTATGGCCATTCTTTTCGGTCAAAGGCGTATGACCTAAGAAAAACGGCCATATGGGGTCCCAGGGAGAAAATACAGGGACAAGGAGCACTCATGACTGACTGTTCCTCTAGATGCGTGAGAAGCGGCCCGCAACCATTCACAGTGTACAAACACTATACACAAAGCAAGCGACATTTGATGTGTCACATCTGACATCTGAGGAAACAACCGAATTGAGCGCTGAAAAGTAGCAGATATGCGACAACGCCTTGGGATGGCTGTTGTGGATGTGATTACGAGGCAAGACATCACAAACATCGAGAGCATCCCTTGCCCGACTTTTCTCCTTCCAGCCCTAGAGCGAAGGTAATGGTTGCATCATCCAAGCCAGAGGCTTTTCAACATGTAGATCTCCAAGTCTTTGAATGCGACATGTTTTTGGGTGGCGTTTCTTTTCATGGGGTTCTTAGCTGGCCCCCTTAGATGCTGTTGCCATTTTTTATATATATTTTTTACCTTCACACCTCGGGGTCCTTTGACACATGGCTCAGCGCGCGGTCGTCGGCTTGGCTTCGCAGGTGGCGACTTGGGATAGCGACACCTCCAGAGGCGCGTTGATACGCGGGAGACGCGGATGCGCGATTCATGCGATACGTACAAGTTGCGTGGTGGACCGGAAGACTCCCCCGTCTTGCCGGACTATGCCAGAAATAAGGATTTTTTGCCACATCGCTCCCTTTCGAGTCTCAAGTCCCTTTCTTCGAGGACTTGGGCTGGCAGGTGCAAAAGACGGATGTGTTGCTTCCGGGTTTCGAGAAGTAAGTGCCAAGATATGGGTACAGCGAGGTGCTAGAAGTATCCGGTCGCAGACCCCAGCCATTCGCGTCCGCTGCCAGGTTGGGACTCGTCCTCCAACGCTGATCTTTGGGCGTGAGATGAGCACGGCATCCATGGCCGCAAGGAGTACAGTGAATGGCAGCATAGGCATCGAATTCCGCACTCTTCCGTTTCCATTGTTGGCCTCCGTTGTGTGCGCCCTCTCATTTATCGTCACGCTTATAAAATAAGGGAGTGCAAGTGCGTCCAAGATGAGGCCGTTTGGAAGGAGGTTTGATGATCCTTGCAAGGACTTCAGCATGTGTAGAAGCTGTTGATAGATGTCCTCTCACGATGCTTGAAATTGCCAGCAAAGGAAATCCAAGAGTGCAGCGGGAGTTGCAAGGGGCGTGTATAGAGGCGCTTCTGCCAAACGCCAGACGCCAGTTCTTTGCAGTCCGCCAGTTTTACGTATTGATCGAGTTTTAACATGCATGCATTTGTGCGGAGATCAGTTGCAACAAAGCATAGAGACCTTGGGAGTCATCAGAATCAAGTGAGTCACAATCAACACGCGAGATGAAGGATAGCAACGGATATTCTCAACCAATGGGTGCCTTCGCCGCTTTTTCAACTCTCTACATGGTTCTGGGTAGACCATGTCAATACAAGATTTTGATTCTGACTCAAGTCGTACTCTGGATGGACGAAATCAATTTTGCACCACCCAAGAAACCCTGGAATGATGATTCCCCTGCAAATACCAACAATGGTTTCAACCATGGTTTCAAAGTCGTGCGAAATGGATTTTGCAACCATCCACAGCATGTCTTTCATAGACAGCTCAAAGGGTTATTGTTGTCTGGAAGGCAATCGTAGGCCGAGATCAGCCATCACGGGCGACTGCTTGAAGCCAAGCAACACCAATGACTCAATATGGGCGGCTCGTCTGCTTTTAGGCTGGACACCCGCCAAAACAAACTGGTATTTTTTTTTCACAGGACTTTCCTGAAAACACCACAAGAGCAAAGGTAGCCATGGTAGCCTCAGACACACAATCTTGCTCGACGCGCAGGTTACCTGTTACGCGATCTCTCAAGGAACTGGTAGAAAGGAGGGTCGGTGATCCCACAGTGCCCCTGCAGGACTGCTCGTTCGTTGTTTGCCGTGAGCTGCAGGCTTTACTCATGCATGCTGAAGGACCAGCCATCAACCACTGAGTCACTGGAGTGGTCCATGACTCCCCCAAAGAAAATAGGTCGAAATCGATGGGGATTGATTATTACTTTGTGAGCATACCATCAAAACCTGCGAAACACTGGTGAGCTGCATGCTGGATGGTCCGCCCAAAGGCGGCGTCACAGCCTAGAGCACCCGCTTCTTTAACCACGCTTTGAGTTGCCTCAAGGCATGGGCTGCCACTCAAAGCAATCCAAGCTGCGAAGATTGGAACCATAAATTCCAGACATCCAACAAATACCACCTGCCACCCATTGCCACACAGATTCGTGCCGCCTTTTTGTTCTTTCCCCGCGGTTTGGCCGCTGCGCGACCAACACGCATTTCGCAATGAATCCAAGTTGCGGGCTGCAAATGCCGGAGGTGTTCGATCTATCAGCACCTGACAGGTGGGGAAGAAGACATGACAGCAAAGAATCCGACGGAATTCAGACGTTCGTTCCTTGGTAAAGAAAGACAGCAAAGACAGCAAAACTGAATTCAGACAGCAAAGAACACCATTTGCTTCCGTTCCTTCGAGACGTCACTTGCGCCTTTGTGATCCTTTGTGTGCACGATTTGCAGACTGGGGATGCTCGGCGTGCTCATGAGCGTGCTTTTTGATGCATTTCTTGGCCACGTGCAGCGGGTACCATGGCCCATGCAATCCCAATGCTCGTGAGACCATTCTCGGCTTTTTGCTTTGGTTGCAGAGGGCGGCGCAAAGATTGGCGCCGCCTGCCTTCCATTGCCCTGCAATCGGCATTGTTCAGGGGCAATGAGTTCAGTCACCATGCCATACCAAACGGGACCCCACGAGAATCCTTCACTTTTTCCTAACCTTGGCATGTGCGACACAACGAGGGGAGCTCGAAACCCATTTGCAATGGGCAAGGATGGCGGCACAAGTGCGCCCGCGTCCTAGACGCGGCTCACGTTGAAGCCGGAGTTCAGTCAGGGTGTCCGAGTCAGATCCCTTTAAGGGGAACCTTTCACACCACCAGTAAATCTATTCACCTCTGCAGAATATGACAAAAGTACTTTAAAAGGCTGCTACAAAAGGACCAACAGGGGGAAAAACCCGGTGAAATCAACAACATGCGCAAATCCAAACGGTTTTCTAGAGTGCCCACCAAATACCCGCGCTTTTAAGGGCATTTTTGGTAAAACCTGGGTTTCCATGGTAAATACCTCCTTTTTTAGTAGAGAGTCGACATCATACCCTTATTGGAGTAGGGGCTAAATTGACCATTAGAGGAGAAGCCCCCAGTGACCGAAGCCTGTCAAGGGAAAAAGCTCTCAGGAAGCCTCGTGCTCCGGAGATTCTTTTCACGAGGCCGCGGGGGGAGGGCGGGGAGGGGGGGGGGGAAGCATGCTTGATCATTCTAAACAGGGGAAAGCCCCTCTTTCCAGGCTCGGTCAATCTGTACTGGTTTTCATTTGTGAAGGCGGACCATCAGAAACAAGCACGCATGCATTCCAAGATCCCCACTTATATGAAGTAAATGATTTCAACCGCAAGTTGTTCGGGGGGCTGGAACTTTTTTGGTAAAAGCGGGAGCCGAGACATTTTATACAGGATTCAATCACGTCCACACCTGTCTTTGTTTTGCTTCTGCAGGAAACGGATGAAGGACCCGGGTCCCGCTACTTCAATCGGAGAGGCGCCTTTCCTTGGGATGCAGAAAAACGCAGCCCGTTCTTATGGCGACCTTTGTTACCAAGGGGAAGTTGTTTCATCCTTTCGCTCGAGACCCTTTTCCGAGTTTTGAACTGACAAGACCAAGTTGAGCCTGCAAGTGTGTACATATTCCATTCGAACAACACGTTGATTCTCCCAGTCTTGAGTAAGTGTTTGCTCCCGGGGCCGTTCATTTCGAATATCTGGATCGAAAGAACCGCGGGGTTACCAGGATATAAGATGTTGTTTATTAGCATGTTGGATGGAGTCTCAAGCGCCAGCACCGTGTTTGCTCACCAAGAACTCCATTTGGAAGCCGAGCCAGCCGGTCGTGCATCCCCGAAAGCCGTGTGTCTAGAGATGGTCAACATGTGGTCACATTCCAGCTTTGACAAGGAGTGGCAAGCAAAGGAGGAGGCATTTGATATTTGTGAGGAGTGGCACAATGGGGCGTTTCGGCAATTGCTGCTATGCCAAACTTGCCTGGAGGTTTCACTCACACGCCGCTCATCATCCCTGTGCAGCGCCAGGCAGGCGCGCAAATTAAAATTCGGTATGCTTTGACTTTGGATCTGCAGAAAGGAGCAACCACATCTTCTTGCTAAGGACATGAGGGGATGACACGATCCCCGCAGACAGCAGGACTTTGCCTTATTTTTTCCCCTGTCAGGTAGGCAATGAAGGTTGTGGCCCGAGACAGGTGTGTCAATCAAGTGCGACCCTGACTGGAGCATGGCACAGTTCAAGAAACACGGCTGGTTGCCTGGTGTTCACGGTGTTCCCTTGGACATGCGGGATTTTTTACCCAGAAGAGCATGTACCTGCAAGAGGATTCATTTTGCCGGGCCCTGCTTGAATGGGAGACATGACTGGCATCGTTTCATTCCATGTCAATGGGATTTTAGTGTGACCGGCAGTTGGGGTGCGTGCACCACTCATTATTAGCATGCTGGCTCCGGATGATGTTTTTTCAGCTTGTTGTAGGGCCTTTGATGATGTCATGGTGGACGGCACAGAACTCGACATGTGCACCACTGCTTTCGTTCAGGGGACCTAAATGGTTCTAAGAAACTGGTTCCGATCGCTTGAATGTGTTTTTTCTTCTTTTTCTTTCTGGTTCCCTTTAAACACCAACCAAAAAGGGGTACCCTCACAAAACGAGCAGACATTCTCATTTGCTAGAACCCATTCTACGGGTCGCCAAATCAAAGGGGTACCCTCAAACAACGAACAGACGCGCTCCGCGTCCCGTGCCTTTCGTTTTCACTCGCGAGGTCCCGCAAGTGAGATGGTTTCGGGCCAGGCCCCGAGATCAACATCCTTCGACGCTTCGACCAGCCCGAACCGGTGGTTTGCCCTTTGGTTTTCCTTTAAAGCTTGCTGGTGCTCAGGGAACCATGCAACCAGTGGTTGCCTTTCCCACGTTTTCCCACATTTTTTACTGAGCACTAAGAAAGCCACCCTTCAGAAGGGTACCCAATCCTTCGAGCGTGCCGGTGTTGGGATGGTTTTGGAAATGCCAAGGCGTCCTCACCAGCGCGGGCCCTTGCTCGATCTTTCAGCCAGCGGTGCGTCGATTCCAGTCCGGCTCAATCAGATGAAGTTGAGCCCTCTTCCCGGCCCGCCTTCCTGGGACAACTCGTGTTTCCTTTTTTTTTCTCCCCCGTAGATTTGGCCGTGGGTCAAAACCAATGGTACCATTTTCGGGTACGTGCACCACCCATTTTAGTCTATTTTTTGGGGATGAATGTTCACTGAAAGACCATCGGCATTTATGTTGTCGCGGATGACTCGACGGGAATGGGCGGCGCCTATCATTGATTTGACCGGTCAGCTTGAAGCAGCCAGTGGCGACTTGTTCGGAATGAGTGGTGCCCGTGACTCGACCTAAGTTTGACTCGGGATGGATGGCCCAAGCGTTGGAGTCCTCAGTGCCCAGAAAATATTCACAAGCGCTCCCCAAAGCCACTAGGTTCCGATGGATTTGTGTTGGAATTGCCCACCGATCGCCGCATCGCCGCTCCCGCAGATTTGTATGTGTGACCCTTCTCCAGCTTGGGGTAACAGCGGGTAACAGGTGCCTTCCTTCCGTGGTAGGACCTCCCTTCTCCGGCCTTTGGAAACCGAGACCGTCGGACCGTCCCCAGGACTTGGCGGACTTGGCACGAAGAAAAAGGCGCGGTGGTCGTTTGTGTCATGAAACACACGTACTGTGGCTGTGGGTCAAATCCAATGGTACCATTTTGGTGCGTGGGCGTGCGTAGGTGTGTGTGTGTGTGGATGCGTAGGTGTGCGTAGGTGTGTGTGTGTGTAGGTGTGCGTAGGTGTGCATAGGTGTGTGTGTGTGTGTGTGTGTGTGTGTGTGTGTGTGTGTGTGTGTGTGTGTGTGTGTGTGTGTGTGTGTGTGTGTGTGTGTGTGTGTGTGTGTGTGTGTGTGTGTGTGTGTGTGTGTGTGTGTGTGTGTGTGTGTGTGTGTGTGTGTGTGTGCGTGCGTGCGTGTGTGTGTGCGTGCGTGCGTGCGTGCGTGCGTGCGTGTGTGGGTGTGTGTGTGTGTGTGTGTGTGTGTGTGTGTGTGTGTGTGTGTGTGTGTGTGTGTGTGTGTGTGTGTGTGCGTAGTGCGTAGGTGTGCGTGTGTGTGTGTGCGGGTGCGTGTGTGCGTAGGTGTGCGTAGTGTGTGTGTGGGTGCGTAGGTGTGCGTGTGTGTGTGTGTGCGTAGGTGTGGGTAGGTGTGTGTTTGTGGGTGCGTAGGTGTGCGTAGGTGTGTGTGGGTGCGTAGGTGCGTAGTGTGTGTGTGTGTAGGTGTGCGCGTAGGTGTGCGTAGTGTGTGTGTGTGTGTGGGTGCGTAGTGTGTGTGTGTGTGTGTGTGGATGCGTAGGTGCGTATTGTGTGTGTGTGTGTGTGTGTGTGTGTGTAGGTGCGTAGGTGTGCGTAATGTGCGTGTGTGTGTGTGTAGGTGCGTAGTGTGTGGTGAGCGTGTGTGCATAGGTGTGTGTGTGTGTGTGCGTAGGTGTGCGTAGTGTGTGTGTGTGTGGTGCGTGTGTGTGTGTGTGTGTGCATAGTGTGTGCATATAGTGTGTGTGTGTGTGTGTGCGTGGGTGCGTGTAGGTGTGCGTAGGTGTGCGTAGGTGTGTGCGTCCGTGGGGTGCGTAGGTGTGCGTAGGTGTGGTGTGTGCGTAGGGTGTGTAGTGTGTGGTAGCTGTGTTGTGTGGGTGCGTATCGTGTGTGTGTGTGTGGGTGCGTAGGTGTGTGTGTGTGTGTGCGTAGGTGTGCGTAGGTGCGGGTGTAGGTGTGTGTTTGTGGGTAGGCTGTAGTGTGTGCGTAGGTGTGTGTGGGTGCGTATCGTGGTGAGCGTAGGTGTCGTAGAGTGTGCGTGTGGTGCATATCGTGTGGTGTGCGTAGGTGTGTGTGTGTGGGTGGTGTCGTAGGTGTGCGGTGTAATGTCGTGTGTGTGTGTGGGTGCGTAGGTGTGCGTAGGTGTGTGTGTGGGTGCGTAGGTGTGCGTAGGTGTGTGTGTGGGTGCGTAGGGTGTGCGTAGGTGTAGGTGTGTGGGTGCGTAGGTGTGCGTAGGTGTGTGTGTGTGGGTGCGTAGGTACGTATGTACGTGCAGGTGTGTGTGTGTGCGTGTGTGTGTGCGTAGGTGTGCGGGTACGTGTGTGTTGTGCATGCGTGTCTGTGAGTTTGAATGATGTGTCGATAAATAGGTACGTTTGCCTTTGTGTTTGTGTGTGTGTGTGTCTGTGTGTGTGTGTTTTTGTGTGTTTTTGTGTGTTTTTGTGTGTTTTGTGTTTTTTTTGTGTTTGTGTGTCTGTGTGTATGTGTGTTTGTGTTTTTGTGTTTTTTGTGTGTTTGTGTGTTTTGTGTGTTTTTTTTTGTGTGTTTGTGTGTTTGTGTGTTTGTTTGTTTGTTTGTTTGTTTGTTTGTTTGTTTGTTTGTTTGTTTGTTTGTTTGTTTGTTTGTTTGTTTGTTTGTTTGTTTGTGTGTTTGTGTGCTTGTGTGTTTGTGTGTTTGTTTGTTTGTTTGTTTGTTTGTTTGTTTGTTTGTGTGTGTGCGTTTGGTTGTTTGGTTGGTTGTTTGTTTGTGTGTGTGTGCGTTTGTTTGTTTGGTTGTTTGTTTGTTTTGTTTGTGTGTTTGTTTGTTTGTTTGTTTGTTTGTTTGTTTGTTTGTTTGTTTGTTTGTTTGTTTGTTTGTTTGTTTATTTGTGTGTTTGTGTATTTGTGTGTTTGTGTGTTTGTTTGTTTGTTTGTTTGTTTGTTTGTTTGTTTGTTTGTTTGTTTGTTTGTTTGTTTGTGTGTGTGTGCGTTTGGTTGTTTGGTTGGTTGTTTGTTTGTGTGTGTGCGTTTGGTTGTGTGCTTGTTTGTTTGCTTGCTTGCTTGCTTGTTTGTTTGTTTGTTTGATTGTTTGTTTGCGTGCCTGCGTATATTACATGTGTATATATATATATATGTAATCAATGTGCGCATGTACGCGCCATACTTTTTGTATATATATATATGTATATATATATGCATCCACAGGAGATATGCATATGCATGCGGGTGTAGATCATCGTACGTCGGCCCTGGGCCAGGCTCCTATGGCACGCGAAGAGTCGAGGCTGGCTGGAGCTGGACGTTCTCATGGGCACCTTCGTAGAGAAGACGCTTCGGCCGCACGAGGGGGGGGCCAGCGTCTAGATGGTTGAGGCGAAGGGTACCCGGTTTCTGGCGGATTTTCAGGGGAACCGGGGTAATTGTTCTTTTTTCGGGGGAGTTGGTACCCGGTTTAATCAAGGCAAAACCAGAAGGAAGACCGCAAACTGCTATTTTGGAGGGTCGATTCTATGTGAAGACACACCCACTTGCGGCCAGTTTCAACCGGGCTGCCGGAGTTCCGAGCTGCTTCGTGAAGGAGGTTCCTGCAAGTCGTGCAAGGGGTGATGCACTGTGGCTCAAGGTCTAGCTCGTAGCTTCGAAGGAACTGGGGTTTCAGAGTTGCGGCCTGTTTCAAGTTTCCCATGCCGCTCACAGCCACCATCTCTGTGGCTGGTCCAACTGGCAGTTGCGTCATCCGCTTCAGAGAGGAAGACCTTGAGATCCAGAGCGAAGTTCTGCAGCGTCTGGCGGAGGCCGTGGGCAATACCGCAGAGATGCTCGACGAGCCAGAGCAGGCTCAGCGAGCATTGGAGGGCTTGGAGTTCCTCCGAACGGAGCAACGAAAAGTTGAGAAGGAGAAGGCGGACGAGAAAGCCGTGAACCGAGTCATTCAAAAGCAGAGCGAGGCATGGGGAGCAAAACCTGAGAAGCCGACCAAAGCTCTACCCAAAGCACCGCGCGGCTTATCGGCACGCTCTGAGCCCAAAGCCGCCTCAAAGGCTTTCCGGCCCTTTGCCTCCAGAAAAGCGACAGAATAAATTCTCAGTTGCTGACTCACTTAGTATGATGGACACAAGACACACCTTGCAGTGCAGTAGCTTGACTCCCAACAAAGTTGAGAAGTGCGCGAAGCTCTCGTTGGCATACTCCCTGGCTCATTAGGGACTGAAGCAAGGGACTGCGTCAACCTGTATAACAAATTGCTTCCACACAATGTCAACGATGGGTCCTTGGTGCTGCTCACTTGATGCATTTTTCAACAATAAATTGTCCTGAACGCTGGCAGATGTTCGGGTGATGTGCCAGGTTCGGGAGAGTGGCTTTGTGCACATGGTGCATCAGAGCAAACTCGTTTGCTATTGTCCAAGACAGCTTTCCTGTTGGATATTGCTGTGCAAGCCGTCTTTCAGCGCCAAACAGACGTTAGAAAGATGGCACCATTCATTCTGAGTCTGCCTTTCGAGAATGGATCTGGGTGTGTTTTTCTTGGAACCCCTTTTGTGGTTTGAAAGGGAGAAGAGGAAGCCAGCAGCTTTTGGCGTCCTATTTTCAGACACACCCGCTCGCAGGCCCATGACTCGATCGAAAAGCGCTCAAGACAGATGCTCTGCCTATGGAACGGTGCGGAAGCGTGGGATGTCCTTGGCTGAGGCACGTCTGGGATTTTGATGAGGCCAAGCTGGAGTTGTTGGAGGAGGCGACGTTTGTGCCCAGTGCCGCAAAAAAAACAAAACACACACACAGAGCCCAAATGCAGCAAATGTCTGAGACTCTTGCAGCTTTCTGGAGGTTCTGGCGCTTGAGAATCCGGACCTATTCAAGTGGTTCACCAAGCAGGCCGGCCAGTTTCTATCGGTACTGTGGCTGGACGAAATCCTGCACCACTTTGAAACCATGAGAAATCATGGTTTGTTGGTATTTGCAGGCGAATCAACATTCTAGAGTTTCTTAGGTGGTGCAGGATTCGTCCATTCACAGTATTTCTGGACAAATAGATGCTTGTCCCGGGCAGGTCGGAGAACAATGTATATAGATCTGTTGCCCGACAGGATGGGCAAAGATCAGACCTTTGGGCATGCTGAGAGCCAATGTCGGGTTTCAGAGGGAGGGGGTTAAACGGGTATGGGTCAAAATTAAACCACCAGGATATGGACCGCAGGTTCTGTTCTTGTTTCCATTTACCAGGGCAAGCCATTTTGGACACCTTTTTTTTTGACCCACACCCAAATCTTCAGTCCGCCTGCTCCAAGCATGCTGCTTGTCCAATGTTCCTGCGCGAATCCTTTGCTAAGTGGCCTCACTGAAGGTTTCTGCGGCTATTAAGGGAGGTTCGGCCGAGGGATGTTGCTGCGCTTGCTGCGAGAATGCCATAAACTGCCATAAACTATGCATCTTAGCGGTCAAGGCCAAATGCCAATGGTTTTGGCGGGCATTGCGGCCAATATTCATTCGCGTGAAGCATGTGGCACTGGCAGAAGCGTCATTTTTGGAAGAATGTCAGGCAATGCCTTCCAGCCTATTCATCACAGGTGATAAATGCATTTTGCGCGATGGTTTGCCTGCTTGCTTGCTTGCTTGCTTGTTTGTGTTTGCTTGCAGGGCATGCGCGGCAAAACCAACCAATCAAAGGTGTGATCTGAACACAGAAAGTGCAACAATGCTTGCCTTCAAACTGCAGCCCCCTCCAGCTTGATTTTCTCTCGGTCACGTTTGCACTCAAGGGGCTTTCCTAGGCCTCTCACAACACCCGTGCCTCTATAGTATGGAACACCTCCTAGCAAACTGCTAGGCCCAGGTGCCAGAGGAGCTGCTGAATGAGAACGAGGTGATGAGATTGATGATGGAGCGCCTTGCCAATCGTCAAATGCTCCCCGAATGTTTGAGCGTCCTGGCTCAAAAGGTTTTGTCTCAGACAGGAAGTTTGAGAGTTGCAGAGTCACGTTGGACATAGTTAGTTTCTTAGCCTGGGGCTTTGAAATGGGCGTGGCTGCTAGGGCCAACCGCGGGTTTTAATCTTTGCTTCCATGTGCCCAGGTGTCATTTCGGTTTTCATTTTTTTGAGCCACAGCCCAACCTGTGAGACTCTTGCATTGCGAGTGGTGTTTGTTGCAGTCCGGCGGCCAGTTTCCGAAGAGATGTGGCCATGAATTTAAAGATTTGAAGAGTTGGAACCACCTGAAAAAAAACAAAATGGTAATATTTTAAAGAGTTGTTGGTATTTCTGGAATTTAAAGGGTTGTTGGGAATCTTCACCTAAATGATGTCCACCATTTCGAGTACCTTGTTCAAATTCATGCAAGTATTTTGATCAATCGAAGCAATCCAGCTGTGCTCGAGGGATTTGACGCTGACATACCCGCCAGCCAGACCACTGGACTGATTCTGTTGATACTGGGTCTAGGACAGAAAGCCGATCTTGGACTTTGTGCTGATCTGGTGCTAAGGCCTTTGTACTGTTTATAAGTGGGTGTGGTTCAAAATTAACCAGGAGGGGTTACGCAGGTTTTGGTCCATGTTTCCACTTACCAGGGTTCCATTTTGGTACCGTTTTTTGAGCCACAGCCAAGTGACAACTGACACTTCCTATTCCATTGGAGAAAGTTCTGAGCTTCAAGGAGGTAGCGGCATAAGCTGAAGCACCCAGCGCTAGCGGCGACCTTTGTTCCCTTAGCTCCGTCGCCGGCTGCTTTTCAGAAATCCGTCCTTTTGGCGTCCCTTGAAAGAACCGCCAAAAACGGGGTGACTCCACAGACAAGCCACCCATTCGGGCGATGTCCGCGATGAATATCGATCGAGCTTAGGTGGGTCAAGAGCGACCATACCGCCAATTTCAGCATCAAGTGAGCCGGGAGTTTCGGCCTGTAGGATGCGCATAGGGCTGGGTCTGTCATGCAGGTGGCTTTCCTGGGCTGGGCCCATGTTTTCAGACTCGCATGGTATTGATGACTCGATGATTCACGCATCTCTTTTGTGCAGGATTTGAGTGGGGTGGTAGAATGAGAACGATGGATTCATGCCCACTGCGAGCTTGCCGCAATCATTCGCTCTCTTCACATGCGCACAGGTTGCCCAGCCCTTGTTTGACTTGCACTTGTACAGTTTCTGTTCTGGAGTGGTGACCCAATTTTCGAGCAGCCCCTGGCTTTGTGGGGGCGTGCCACGACTCGTGGGGTCAATGACATCGATGCCGCCGAAAAGGATCGATCCGGCTTCAGTAGTGGTTACCTGCGCGGGATACCAACCTCCCAAGTCTTTGTTGCCCTACTGCGTGTGTGTGTGTGTGTCGTGTGTTTTTGGGGCCCTATACCTTTGTGAAGCAATTGTTCAGAACGCGGGCGGCACGCGCCCGCGGAATACTTGATTTCGTTTGTTGCAGACCAGTTTGGGGATGTGACTCGAAGAACAAATGGGTGTGTCTTTTTTGGGCCCGATGTGTAGTCACGAAAGCTAGCGTCAGCAAGCTTGACTTCCTGCTTGCTTTGCAAGTGTTCCGGATTCTCACACCACTGTGTGATTACATCACATGCAGCCGCCGCTTTGTGTGCTTGCAATCACCCACACACACCCCTCCCAGGCTCGAATCCACCCTCCAGCTTGAATCTGCGGAGCACGCGCTTGCGTGGGCAGTTGGACGAACTTGCTTTTTTGTGCGCGGTCCCTTTCCCTGAGTTGGCGTGCGCTTGTTTTACCCACGTGCCCACGCTTTTCGTAGGTGGTTGCAGGCGCATGCTTCTTTGCGCAGTGCCCCCGCTTGAGCTGGCATGCCTGCGCTGGCGCCCTCGAACAGCCGTCCTGGCACCGCGCATGTTGTTACGCCAGCTTGCTTTTTTTGCGCCCGCTTGCTTCCTTGCGCTTGCGTAACTCACATGCCCGGCTGCCTCAGCCGTGGGCCCGGGCACCGCTCGTTTCATGCACGCGCGCGCTTGCGTAGGCATTTGTCCGCGCCCTCAGCTGGCATGGATGCGCCGGCGCCGGCGCCCTTGCACATTCACCCCTGGCACCGCCACTTTCATGCACACACGTGCTTGCAGACCCAGTTGCAGCTTCTTTGCGCGCCCTTGTCGGCACTCACTCACGTGCTCCCTGCCGTCTCTCCCTCCCCCCGGCGTGTGACGTGGTTGTGCACTGCTGCAACCCTTGCGCCCGTGTGAGCTGGCAGGCGTGTGCCGGTGTACGTGCGACAGACGCGTGGTTTTCTAGGCTCGTCAGGGCAGCTGCAGCCTTTAGCCCGCAGCTTGAGTCAAAACCGGACTCGGTCAGGTCCGTCGGCTTCTCCTCCCTTCTACCCCAACTCCAGGATCTCCGGTCTGTCCAGCTCGGCCTCGATGGCTCCCAGAGCTGATGCCGCCATTCGCCGCATCCGGCATCACCCCGCCGAGCCTCCAACTCTCCCGAGCAGCAGCAGCTCTAGCCATCACTTCCAGGCCGCTCTCGTTCCTCCTCGTGCGGCGGGGTGGCGGCGGAAGTGGATGGTCCTGATGTCGCAAAGCACTCCGCTCCCTCATCGGCAGCTCCTTCCATTCTGCCACCGCTCCACTTCCCGCTCCAGCACCTGAATGACCTTGAACAAGCGGCCGCGTTGTTGCTGAATCCTGCGGCACCCTCGCAAAGTGCCGCTCCATTTCCTCGCGCAAAACCAGAGCGCCAACGAGTTCATCGTCTGGTTGCCGAGCCCGCTCCGGGATCCACATTCAGCCCTCTGTTCCAGATCCAGTGCAAATGAAGCAAGGCCGGACCACTTCCACCAAGAAACCTTCCACCTCCCAGCACATGATCTCTCAACTGCGGATCTCGTCGAAGATCCACTGCCTCATTTGGTCGACCTTCTCGCCGTACCACGCACCGAGCCATCACCTTGCCATAGGGCTCGACATGTTGCATTCGTCCCCTCCACAACTACTGAGCACCTCCTTCAATCCGTTGGGCAGTGCGCAGCTTTCGTGCCGTTGCCTTTGTGTATTGCCAGCCAGTGGCGCTTGACCTTCATGCTGCTGCTCTTGTCCATTGCCCGCCCGTAGGGCTCGGCCTTCATGCCATGGGCGTAGAGCCTGACTTCCAGACGCTTTCGGCGCCACCGGGAGATCTGTCCCTCAGACCCTCTGACGCCAAGAGCGAATTTTACCGGCGCCGCTGGTCTCCGACTGACGATCTCGTCTCAACGACCATCGCGGTCTGATAGGCCTCGGCCTTCCGTGTCTGCCTTGCCATGTCGGCTTCCATGTAACTCTGTAGTCTGTAGCCGGACAAACGAGCCACGCTGACCTCCCCCCCCCAAATGTGAGCTGAGAAGTCCACGGTCCTTGAGATCAGCGCAGACGCAAACAGAACACGCTCCAGACTGCAGCCCAGCTGGGGATGGGCATGGATGGGCCAAAATTTGTCACCGGATTTTACGGTTCCATTTTGCCAGGCTGCCAGGGCACCCCATTTTGGGGTTGCCCCCATTGACCCAGCCAGCTGGAAACGAAGTCAGGATGCTGCAAGACTTGGACCAACGCATTTGCCATTGCAGCATGCCTGAGGGCTGCTGACGAGCGCCCTGTTTTTCGCCAGCAGTGCAAATCGCTGCAAGATAAACTACCTAGATTCAGGGTTGTTTCTATTTTCGTGTTGGAGCCTTCGAGTTCTGAGTCGAGACCGTTGCTCCAGTGATCGAGTAGTCGGCTAGTCAGCTTTGGCGGACCATGCTACTGGGGTCCACTGAAGGTTGAGTCCGTGCAAGGTGTGGCTTGCGCAGTGCAAGATGTGAATGGCAAGTGGGTTGGCATTGACTCCCACATCTCTCACTGCATGTTATGAGGATGCTGATTGCAGCCAATGTCAATTTATTGTGAAAACCGCAGTAATCATTACTAGATCAGTGTGAAACAAAGATGTACATGTCCGCCATATCTTCCCTTCATGGTGTATGTTTGGAATCTTCAGCCTTGCTTCGCCGCCTCCAGCCTGCTTCGCGACAAGATTCGACATGGCGTCATTTCCCACCTTCCAACAGACACACAAAAAACATGTCCATGAGCCGCACCCCTGCCACTTGGCCACCCGCGGCTTTTTTTGAGCGAGCCTCTCAGGAGGCCTTCAAAATGGCGGCGGGTTATATTGCTCCGCCCTACGCCTCCACGATCGAGGAGGAGGTCTGGGCGCAAGCGCGATGAAAATTGGGGTTCCACTTGAAGGTCGGCTTTTTTGGGGGTCATCATAATAAAGGCTAAGGATCATCAACATGATCGTTGTCGTCGTCATCGTCAGCTGCAAAAAAGAAGCGCAGCCGCCAACAATATTGCTGTTGTTGTCTACAACATTCCATTTCCTTAAGAATATTTGTTGTTTCCCCTTGTTGGTTTTAAGAGGGATTTATCACTACTGGATTTTTTCCAGGGGTCTTAACCAACTGGAAGCAACTTAACGGAACATGGGCGGGGCCTGTCCGATCAAAGATCACAAGACAAGAGGGGAGCAGGAAGTAATCCACCCGACGTGCAGCGGAAGTGGAAGTCATCAGGCGAACCTTCAAGAGGTGCGGTACCGAATCAACTCGCTGAAGAGCCAAAATGCCGGGAAGCCCAGGCCAGCGCACGGCTATCTTTTGGGTGATTTCCCTTTTCAATCAGCCGCTGTGTGTTGCATATTTTGCAAGTCCAAGCTTTTGGGTTGAGGGCTTTCACGGGGTATCAGAGATGGGACAAGAGTCGGTGTTTTGATTTGCAAGGAAGTCCGCTTGTTCTAAAGCGTGATTTTGTGCAAGTTGATTGGTCTCTTCAGACCTAGACGCCAGAGTCAGAAGGCGGTTGGTTGCGGCGGCGTTGGGAAAGCTCATCGCGCTCAGGAAGCTCTTAGAGATGAGATGAAGCGAGTCATGAAGGAGCCAGTAGCCCAGCCCGGATCGTATGCGTTCATGCAATGTCTCTTTGGTGGGCTGCATTGGCGCATTGCCATCCTTGCATGGGATTCGATACATCAAGCTGCCTTTTCAACCCAGGCAAGCTCTGACTCGCGATTCGCTGAAATGCTCATGTGTCTCTCAGTCACCTCAAGTAACACCCTCCACATGATCCGAGTTCCTAAACACGGGAGCTGACACTCGCGCTGAGTAACCACAAGCAGACGGAGAAAGCCTTCTGGGCTCGTCGTCATACGCAAGATCTTCAAGACCGAGCTTGGGGCTCGGTCTGGGCTTCCCGGGTCAGTGAGCAACCAAAAACGCGATTCATAATTTGGGGTCGGAGGCCCAAATGGGATCAAATGCAAGAGGGAATCAGTAACTTTGGGGGGAAGCGGCATCATTGGTTCACCAGGTTGCCGAATGCGTCGACGTTTCTTGCACAATTGAGAAGTCTTTTCGGACATCCATTACGCGCCCATCTTTTGCCAGGCGCAGTACATTCGCATCGCCACCATCTCGAATCCTGCACCAATCGGGCAGTATTGCCCGAAGCTGAAAGGCGGGCGCTTTCGGGCCAAGGCCCTGAGCCACTAAGCCACCATGACAGCAGGGACGCGAGGCAACCAAATGTTTCGTAGCGGAGCAATTGCGGACATTGTTCCCCTCGCCAATGCATCGATCAGCGGCATCGGCGTCAATCGAAAACAAAGGCTTGACCCTTGTGACGGGGGGAAAAAGAGTTCCGAGCTTGAAATCCAAGAAGCAGACTGGTTTAAATTTGTGGGTTGATCAATATTCCTGGCCCCCAAATGACCATGGGCTACTTTTCCCATTTGGTGGGAAAGTCATCTTTCTGGTTGTTTCCATTTGATTGTAGACATTGTACACGTAGCACAAGCGCTTGCTCAGCTAGCCTTGGGTTGCCAGGGCCGCCTCCTGACGAGTACTACCTGGAGCGGCATGCCATCCATGGATTTTTGGTGTGGAAAGCTCGATGTACACCATGGGCACCCATCCAAAAGCGGGTGAAGCGATGTGGGGCTGTTGGAACTTGAAGATGTGCTTCCAGATCGAGGAGTTTCCCCTTTTTCGAGCTCCGAAAACTCTCCTGACCCCTATGCAGAGTCCCAAGGAATCCCGACTCAGGGGACCTTGAAATCAACCTACATTAAGCCGCAAAATCAGTCTTGACCCCAAGAAAAGAACACATGTAAACTTGGGTTTCATTTGGACCATCAGAAGGTGCCTTTGCATGGATTTGACTGCGAAATTCTGGAGGGGCGGGCCTTGCTGGGGCGAGTGAGTTTTGACCGACCGACCCAGCCCCAAAAGCTGTGGCGGGAAGGTAATAGGGGGTCCGAGTGGCTTCCGCGTCTTAGGGTTGTTTGTTGCCAAGTTAGTAAGTGGTTAGCCTCCTGGGTCAAAACAATCACTAGTGACAGGGTGAACTCCACTGAAGGAACTATAAGTGCGGTATAACCCAGGCTACGAACAACTTACTAAGTCAGCCGAACACAGGTGGATAAACATGTTCTGGCGGCGAGAGGCAACGCGCACTGGCTACATGTTGTTTGATGCCTCATGCGCGCTTCAGTATATCGCTTTAAAATAACCTTGTCAGTGCATAAAAATGATGGTGCTCATCGCGATCTGGAGGAGGCTTTTCATTGGATGTCTCCTTCTTCTCATATTAGGATGTCCAATATAAATGGAAGGCCTCACGAAATGTTCACGGACGCGTGGCACAGGGAACCCGTTGCAGCCATTGGTGACCATTGGTGACTCATCCTCTGTGTCAATTCGTGGCCTTGCAGGACTATTTCGGGCCACCATCCCATGGCTCCCTTTGCCATAGCTCTGACTCATTGACAATTTAATTACCCTCCCAAACCAACATGGAAGCTCCCAGGGCCCCTTAAGACTTGGTTCCATGTACAGAGGCCTTCTGGGAGCTTCCATGCTAGGCTGAGGGAGTGAGGGCCCCCAGCCTTTTCCCAGCGTCGTGCTTCCCGTTTGCGACCGGCAACGGGCTTTGGAGGACCAGATTGCAAAGGTGCGACAAAAGACGCAGCAGCAGTTGCCAGACCCTCGGTCGACCCAGTTTTGGTGAAGCTCAAGATTTGAGCAGGTCTTTCTTGGGGGGAATGCCCCAAAAATGGCAACGGCTTCCTTTTAGCTTTCCATTTGACACCAACCAACACCTCAAGAAAAGACACACATTTTGAAAAGGATTCTTAGGCATATGTTGCGACTTCTTCGGTCCAGCGTGCAATACTGTGCATCCTCGGCCTGTCTAAATGGCTGGCTGCCCGATGAGTGAACTGACCGGAGCAGGTTTGCAAAAACTTGACCGTGGGACCTTAGAATTTTTCTCATTCAACATGGGCCTTCCTTTGGGCATGCCAGGCTGATTTCGTGGAGGGTGTGTGAGCTTTTGCTTTGGGGAGCTAGTGCTATCCAGGCGCGGGGCTTGTGTCAGGACCACTAAGCTTCGCCATTGGCCAGCCGAGAGCGGATTGCCACGCGGACTTCCACTTCTTACGCCAGTACCACTGAATTGATGGAGAGTGTCTAGCAACGGACCAAATCCAGCTGCGTCAGACACCCATCGTCGGACATGCGACTGAGGATGCAAGAGGCGGCACGCCTGAAGGGGCAACAGCTTTCACCGCAGTCCGGGCTCCAAGATTACCACCTGCTTCGGCTGTTGTTGTTGTTCTTGTTGCTGTTGTTGTCGTTGTTGTTAGTGCTGTTGTTGGTTGTGGTGGTTGGTGGTGGTTGGTGGTGGTTGGTGGTGGTTGGTGGTGGTTGGTGGTGGTTGGTGGTGGTTGGTGGTGGTTGGTGGTGGTTCTGCATTGATTCAAACAAAAAGCATTCCCACAATTTCCAGGGCACTGCCAACAGGAACCCCCACCGCTGCCACGCACGTGGCTGTTAAAATCGCCTTCAGCCTGAAACCGCACAAGTACCTCGCGTGTGTCGGGACTGTTTTTTCGGAAGCAGGTTGGCAAAATGGCAGAGAATGGCGCGAAAATCAGAGTGGCCATCGCGACGGTCAAAGTCTCATGTGTGAAGCGATCTTCATGCTGATACGTTTGCTCCTCACGGCCATCCTTATGACAATCAGATGAGCAGCAGCTTTCCATGACAACGCTACGCGATGTGGAATTTGTCCTCTTTCTGGTATTTGCCTTCGTTTGTTCCCAAAGACATTGAGCAACGCTTGGTCTTTGAAGAACCGCAGGCTCCACATGTTCTAAAGCTTGCAACCCATTGCGCCATGCAGATTACCCTCCTTGGAAGATGTCCAGGGGCTCACATCGTCATGGGCGCACTGGCCAAATCAACTTTGCGATCGGTGCGAGAGATGCAGGGAATGAGAACTGGAATGTCCCTTATAAGCCATGTTTTGTGGTTTCCTGTACAGGAATTTCTGGGTTCATTCCCAGATTTTACTGAGCACCAGAAAGTCAATCTAGGGATGTTTGCCCAAGGCCCATTTTTCGCTTCGAGGAAAACTAACTCACACGAAGAGGGACTCCTCGAGCTGAGGGGCCGCGCCCCGCGTGTGAAGGAGGTCGGAATCCCGGCCAAGCCTTGGTTTGGTGACAGTCAGGTAGTCTCAGTCACTGGACAGGTAGGCGGCATCATTGGGGGGGAGCACATGGATTTCAACAGCTAGAGGGGGGATTGCTACCAGTTGTGCAGGTTGGCGAGCAGGAAGACAGGGGTGCTCAGCCCAATGTTACATGTTAATTCGGGTAAAGTGTGTGTGTGTGTGGGCTAGACGTTACGAGATGTTTACCACAGTTGTGGAAATGGACTCTGGGGATATTGGGCCACGATCCCGTTGAACTCCATATTCTCGAAAGCACCAATGCCAAACAGCCCACGGATCACTTGGATGACTCGTCACTTTTGTTCAATCCAAGAATCCCCGCATGCCAGGGAGGTGCCTTCTGCTTGGTTCAATGAAACCACATGCATCGTCACCCAAAGCAGCTTGCTCTCATGGGTGTTTTGGAACCCTTATAGCCACCAATGTGTGTGTGTGTGTGCGTGTGTTTAAAAGAGCGAAACCAAGAACAAGAAGACACATGGTCATGGGAAGCCCCCAAATAAGTTGTTCTTCGCCCAACAGTTTTTGGAATACAAACACCCATGGTGGATAACCCTATCGTCGCCAATGTTTCTTTTTGAAGAAACATGAACACGCACATGAACACAACAACAAACAACAAGAAGAACAAACAAAGAAGCAACACAAAAACAAAAAACAATGAATAAAACAATGCTCCAAAACAACCCAATAATGTTTGTTTGCTTAAGAAAAGTCACCAATGGTTTCACAAACTAGCACCAATGACAATACATCATATTGCGATTTCTCACAATGCATTTTGTTTGACATACTGTTGATGGACGAAAATCCTGCACCGCTTTGAAACCATGGGAAACCGTTGTTGGTTGGTATTTCCAGGGGAATACCAATTCCTGCATTTCTTAGGTGGTGCGAAATTGATTTTGTCCATCCACAGTAGCACCAATGGCAATACATTATATTGCAATACTCCCAGCTGCATCATTTGTTTCTCATACATTTTGTTTGACATAGCAACCAACAACGGTTTCCCATGGTTTCAAAGTGGTGCGAAATGGATTCCGTCCATCCACAGCGCCAATGGTCGCAGATCCAGTCGGTTCCTCGGGCGTTTGGTGTCAGATCCCTTGCAACTTCTCGCCGGCCATTGGCACGGAGAGCAGCGCCTCGGCTCGAGCGCAGACGTGGCTCTGAGCGCTGGAGCTCGAGCCGTCGTTCGATTTCTTTTTGGGAGGATGCGAAAGAAAGACCCAAAAAAGGGGCGGCCTCGCACCTTTTGAAAGGTAGCTTGAGGGTGCAGGTACCTTTTTTCACCCCAGAATTTGGATATATATCCAATTTTGAAGGGGAGTTTGAGGGTTCAGGTACCCTTCTTTGGGGTGGTTTGAAGGGAAAGCAAAAGGACTACCCAGCCGTTTTGGGGAGGGCCAGCCTTAAAAAAGACACACCCAAGTACTCCCCACATGAACCCAAAACGGACGGCCGAATCCCAGGAATTTCCTCTAATGAACTGGGCGGGTTTTCTGGGTTCCGGCCGTGTGTAAATGAAGCTGCCATGAGCGACTTAGGGCAACGGAATGCATTCCTTCCAATAAGCATGGAAGTGGAAGGACCCAAGAAGAAAACACATCTCACTTCCCAAACCCTCCGATCGACAGCATCCACAATTTCTTGCGGGAGGGTAGGTGTTCAAGCACTTCATGTGCTGACTGATTGACTGATGGTGCTGTATCTCCAGTGTGAAGAAGAACCTGAGGAACTGTTTATCTCCAAGAATTGTTTGAGTGTGTGGGGGTTGGCATGGAGCCGCAACCCCTAAGATAGAGCGTGTAGAGCGTGTGGAAAAAAAAGACATGCAGAGAGGAAGGTTCCGCCGCAAAACGTAGATCAAAGTCCCATATCGAAATGTTCCTAACAGATGTTTGCTCGTTCCTCACCGGGAGGCTCAACAACAGCAGACATAGGGTTCGGTCGGACCTGTGCAGGGAGATCGAGAAACCGCACATACACACACACACACTCCTAAGAATTACCAATCAGTGGTGCTACCTTTGGAACAGGTTGCAGCATTTGATCCTTGGATACTTTCCAGTCTCATTTTCCTGAGAGCCCTGGTTTGATTCGAACCCCACGAAAGGCGACCTTTTGGAGTCCAGCATCTCTGCTCGAAGCCTCCAACATGATTCTGACAAGCCGGTCATAACAGGTCGAAATAAGAAAGAAGGACAGCCCCCACACCGAATAAAACCATCGACCTACCTACTTGGCCCAAATATGATTAGTTAACGTGGGTGTGTGTTTCAGGGGACCCCCCCCCAAAAAAGAGCTTCGGTTTTCTTTCGGTGTTCTTTTACCACATCGGGGTACCCTTCGCCTCACAAAAGACGAGCCCCGCAGATTGATTTGTTGTGCCCTGGAGGAGCCCTGATTTCCGCGTGTGCCAGAGAAAAAATCGACATAATCGACATGCCCCCCGCTTCTCCCAGTTTCGACGTGCCATGTTTGTAGTACGGATGGCTCGCAGATCAGTTCAAATGGTTTTTGCAGATTGGAGCAGAGTTGCTTCCCTACATATTGCAAGCAAATCAGTTGTGACAATTGCAGAGGAGAACCAACATCACGGAATTGTGTTGCGTTTTTTTTTTGGCGGGTACCCTCTGCATTTTTGGTCTACCCTCCCTCCAACAATCATGGAAGCCGATCGGAGGGTTTTGGAAGACTACTTTACTTACGGGGGATCCCCTGTCCACGTCCACTCCCCAAAATGGGTGGTTTGGAGCCTGGTGGTTTGGTTTGCTCCGGCGGTGTTAGAGATGGAAACCACAAGTAAAAACCGCAATGTTGGCAAACATAATACACTCTGTGCCACTAACATGGCAACTGACAGAGGGCCCCTTGAAGAGGAAATCGATCTTCTGGTACCCTTTGCCATGATAGTGGAAGGAAGGGGTAGTTGTTTCGACCCATTAGGTACCCCAGCCCGCGCGTCAGCTCCTATTTTCCTTCCGCGCGTCAGGTACCCCCCATCCCCATCCGCGCGTCAGCTACTATCCCCCTTCCGCGCGTCAGGTACCCCCCATCCCATCTGCGCGTCAGCTACTATCCTCCCTTCCGCGCGTCAGGTATGCGTCAGGCGCCCCCCACTCCCGGTCCACGCGTCAGCCCTTACGCAGCTGCTATTCGCCCTGCCGCGCGTCAGGTACCCCCTGACCTCCCCTCTTCCGCGCGTCAGTTCCCACCCTACTCCCATCCGCGCGTCAGCTACTATTTTCCTTCCGCGCATCAGGTAACCCCCATCCTCATCCGCGCGTCAGCTACTATACCCCTTCCGCGCGTCAGGTACCCCCCACCCCCATCCGCACGTCAGCTACTATCCTCCCTTCCGCGCATCAGGTATCCGCGCGTCAGGTGCGCCCTAGCGTGAGCGTGACACCCCCCACTCCCGATCCGCGCGTCAGCCCTTTCGCGCGGCGTCAGCTGCTATTCACCCCCTGACCGCACGTCAGCTACTATCAGCCCTTCCTCACGTCGTCACTTCTCTATTCGCCTTGCCGCGTGTCAGGTAGAGGTAGGCCCGATTTACTAACCCTTCTTCCGCGCGTCAGGTACCCCCCATCCCCATCCGCGGGCGCGCCCAAGCGTGAGCGACAGGCCCGCGCGTCAGCTACTATTTTCCTTCCGCGCGTCAGGTACCCCCCATCCCCATCCGCGCGTCAGCTACTATCCCCCTTCCGCGCGTCAGGTACCCCCCATCCCCATCCGCGCGTCAGCTACTATCCTCCCTTCCGCGCGTCGCGTCAGGTCCGCGCGTCAGCCCTTACGCAGCTGCTATTCGCCCTGCCGCGCGTCAGGTACCCTGACCTCCCCTCTTCCGCGCGTCAGTTCCCACCCTACTCCCATCCGCGCGTCAGCTACTATTTTCCTTCCGCGCATCAGGTAACCCCCATCCTCATCCGCGCGTCAGCTACTATACCCCTTCCGCGCGTCAGGTACCCCCCACCCCCATCCGCGCGTCAGCTACTATCCTCCCTTCCGCGCATCAGGTATCCGCGCGTCAGGTGCGCCCTAGCGTGAGCGTGGCACCCCCCACTCCCGATCCGCGCGTCAGCCCTTTCGCGCGGCGTCAGCTGCTATTCACCCCCTGACCGCACGTCAGCTACTATCCTCCCTTCCGCGCGTCAGGTATGCGTCAGGCGCCCCCCCGGTCCGCGCGTCAGCCCTTACGCAGCTGCTATTCGCCCTGCCGCGCGTCAGGTACCCTGACCTCCCCTCTTCCGCGCGTCAGTTCCCACCCTACTCCCATCCGCGCGTCAGCTACTATACCCCTTCCGCGCGTCAGGTACCGCCCACCCCCATCCGCGCGTCAGCTACTATCCTCCCTTCCGCGCATCAGGTATCCGCGCGTCAGGTGTGCCCTAGCGTGAGCGTGGCAACCCACACTCCCGATCCGCGCGTCAGCCCTTTGGCGCGGCGTCAGCTGCTATTCACCCCCTGACCGCACGTCAGCTACTATCAGCCCTTCCTCACGGCGTCAGCTTCTCTATTCGCCTTGCCGCGTGTCACGTACCGCCTGACCCGATCTACTAACCCCTCTTCCGCGCGTCAGGTACCCCCCATCCCCATCCGCGCGTCAGCTACTACCATGCCTGTGAGCTACTATGTCAGGTACCCCCGTCAGCCCGTCCGCGCGGCGTCAGCTGCTTTTCGCCCTGCCGTGCGTCAGGTACCCTCTGGCCCGATCCGCGCGTCAGCTACTATCCGCGCGTCAGGTGCCCCGCGCATACCCCGCGTGAGCTACATTCCCGATCCGCGCGTCAGCCCTTCCGCGCGGCGTTAGCTGCTATTTGCTCGCCGCGCGTCAGGTGCCCCCTGACCCGATCCGCGCGTCAGCTACTCTCCCCCCTTCCGCGCGTCAGGTGCCCCGATCCGCGCGTCAGCTATCCCCGTTCCCGAGACAGGGACCCTAGCGCGTAGTGTCAGCTGTTTTCCCTTTTTCGTGTGTGTGAGACCCTATCCCGATCCGCGCGTCAGCTACTGCCCCCCCTTTCCGCGCGTGAGGGGCCCTTTATCCCGATCTGCGCGTCAGCTATACAATCCTCTGTCCGATCCGTGCGTCAGCTACTTTCCCCCTCCCGCCGTTGCATCCCGATCCGCGCGTCAGCCACACTATCCCCGCTTCCGCGCGTCAGGTGCCCCTATGCCCCTTTCTCGCGCGTCAAGCCTTTTTCACACGTCACAGCCCTTGCACGCGTCCTCAGCTACTGTTCGCCCTGCCACACGTCAGGTATCCCCTGACCCGATCACCATCCCCCCTTGCCCCGCTCCGCACGTCAGCTACCATCCCCGCGCGTCAGGACTCCCTACCGATCCGTGCGTCAGCTGCACCCTTCCGCACGTCATCCAAGTCGCGCGTCAGCTAATACCCTCCCTCTCGCGCATTAGGTGCCCCCTGTTTGCTTCCATCTTGATCCGCGTCAGCCTTTCCGCACACAGTCACGTCATCTCCCTCGTCAGGCGTCAGGCCCTTGCCGTGCGTCAGCTACTTTCCCCCTTCGCTGTGTGAGACCCTCCTGTCCCGATCCGCGCGACTATCCCCCCTTTATCGCGATCCGCGCGTCAGCTGCACACCCAGGTCAAGTTCTGCGTGTCGCTGCTATGCCGGGCCCCCTCATCCCGATCCGCGCGTCAGCTCACTCCCCTTTCTACTGCCACAAGGTATCAGGGGTAAGATACCCCCGCCAGTCAGGTGCCCCCGCGCGTCAGGTCGCGCATGAGGTCCCGACCCCCCGTGCGTCTGACTGACTAACTGACTAACTATCTATCAAGTTGACAAACTAGCTAACTTGCAAACTAAGCAACTAACTCAGTTGACTAACTGCCCACCTAACCACCTGACGAACTGACTAAGTAACTAACTAAGTAACTGACTAACTAACCAACCAACTAACCAACAAACTAATTAACTAACTAAGTAACTACCCCGCCACCTCCGCAGTTTCGCGCGTCAGGCGCCGCCTCACCCGATCCCGCCCGTCAAGTACTCCGCCAGGTGCTTTCCACTGACGTTCCCGAACGTCAGGTAGTGCCTAGCCCGATCCCGCGCATGAGCCGGCGCGGCAACTAAACTTCCCAACTTTCTCAGCCTCCGCGCGTCAAGTAGCCCCGCGCGACAGGTGGACTAACCAACAAACTGACTGCCTGACGGACTAGCGAACTACATACGCCTTACCCGATCCCAATCCCCTCACTTCCTGCGGCAGAGTAAGAATGAACCAACTAACTAGCTAACTACCTAACTACTTAGCTACCTAACTAATGAATCCTCCGCGCGTCAGGTACCGCCTAACCAGATAACTTTTTTTTGCAGCCTTTGCGCGTCAAACCCGCAGCGATCCCACGCGTCAGGCACCTGCTCTCGAGATCCCGCGCGTTAGGTACCTCCCTCCTCCCGCGCGTCAGGTGCCCCCTATCCGCGCGTCAGGTAGCGCGAAACTCGATCGCGCACGTGACGTACTTTTCCCCAGCCCGTGCGGCAACTAACCAACCAAGTAAGGAACAACTACGTCACTAATTAACTCATCAAATAACTAACTAATTGACTAACTAACTACATAACTAACTACCTAACTAACTAACTAACTGACTAACTAACTAACTATTTAACTAACTAACTAACTATTTAACTAACTAACTAAGTAGCTAGCAGGTAGCTAACTAACTAACTAACTAACTAACTAACTAACTAACTAACTATTTAACTAACTAACTAACTATTTAACTAACTAACTAAGTAGCTAGCAGGTAGCTAACTAACTAACTAACTAACTAACTAACTAGCCGCCTTCCCCCCCCTCGGCCTCTAGCCTTTGCGCGTCAGGTACTCCCGCGCGTCAGGTACTCTTTGAGTTTGAGTGACGTTACAGGTTAGGTACTAACTTGCTAACTGACTAACTCACTACCTTAGTAACTTTCGAATTACCTATCAAGCTAACTCAGTACTGAGCCAACTAACTAGCTAGCTAGCTAACGAACTAACTCATTAACCAACCCCCCTCTCCTCTCCAGCCTTTGCGCGTCAGGTCCGCGATCCCGCGCGTCAGGCGCCTGCTCTCACGATCCCGCGCGTTAGGTACCTCCCTCCTGCCGCGCGTGAGGTACCCTTTCCGCGCAAACTCGATAACGCACGCGACGTACTTTTTCCCCAGCCAATAGGGCAACTAAACACAAGTAAAACTAACTAACTAACTAACTATCTAACCAATTAGCTAACTAACTAACTGACTGACTAACTAACTAACTAACTAACTAACCGCGTGCTAGCTAGCTAATTAACTAACTAACCACCAACCCCCCCCCCTCCTCTCCAGCCTTTGCGCGTCAGGTCCGCGGCGATGCCGGGTGTGAGGCACCTGCTCTCAATATCCCGCGTTGGGCACCTCCCTCCTCCCGCGCGTCAGGTTCCCCCTTTGCGCGCGTCAAGTGCCGCGAAACTTGATCCCGCACATGATGTTCTCTTTCCCCAGCCGTGCGGCAGCTACTATTTTCCTTCCGCGCGTCACGTATCCCCCATCCCCATCCGCGCGTCAGCTACTATCCCCGTATCCCCCTGCCGCGCATCAGGTACTTTTCATCCCCATCCGCGCATCAGCTACTATCCTCCCTTCCGCGCGTCAGGTATGCGTCAGGCTCCCCCCACTCCCGGTCCGCGCGTCAGCCCTTCCGCAGCTGCTATTCGCCCTGCCCTCTCTTCTGCGCGTCAGATCCCGTGAGCGTCAGGTACCCCCTAATCCTAATCCGCCCACCAGCCCGTCCGCGTGGCGTCAGCTGCTATTCGCCCTGCCGTGCGTCAGGTACCCCCTGACCCGATCCGAGCGTCAGCTACTATCCCCCCCTTCCACGCGTCAGGTGCCCCGCTTCGCACGTCAGCTGCTATCCCACCTTCGTCAGCCTTCCGTGCGTTGTCAACTGCTAGTCGCGTTGCCGCGTGTCTGGTACCGCCTGACCCGATCTACTATCCCCTCTTCCGCGCGTCAGGTACTCCCCATTCCCCATCCACATATCGCCCTAACGTGAGCGTCAGGTACCCTCCATAATCCCGATCCCCGCGTCAGCCCTTCCGCGTGGCGTCAGGGTACCCTCCGCGCGTCGGCTACTATCCCCCCTTCCGCGTGTCATGCCCCGACCCGCACGTCCTCTTCCGCGCGTCAGGTACCCCCCCATCCCCATCCGCGCGACAGCTACTATGCCCCTTGCGCGCGTCAGGTACCCCCATCCCCATCCACGCGTGAGCTACTATCCTCCCTTCCGCGCGTCAGGCATCCGCGCGTCAGGTGCGCCCAAGCGTGAGCGTCATGTACTCCCTAATCCCGATCCGCACGTCAGCCCTTCCACGCGGCGTTAGCTGCTATTTGCCCTGCCGCGCGTCAGGTACCCCCTGACCCGATCCGCGCGTCAGCTACTCTCCCCCCTTCCGCGCGTCAGGTGCCCCAATCCGCGCGTCAGCTATCCCCGTTCCTAAGACAGGGACCCTAGTGCTCAGCATCTAGGTCCAGCGTTTTCCTTTTTCTTCCTTACTTGTGTGAACCCTATCCCGATCCGCCGGTCAGCTAACTCCCCTCCCCCTTTCCGCGCTAAGGGGCCCTTTATCCCGATCTGCTCGTCAGGCATACAATTATTTTTTCCGATCCGTAGCGTCAGCCACATGATCCCCGTTCCCGCCGTCCCTTAGCATCCCATCCGCCGTCATCCCCACTATCCCCGCTTCCCGCGCGTCAGGGTGCCCCTATGCCCCCTTTCCCCTCTCGAGCGTCAAACCCTTTTTCACACTCAAAATTGTTCGCCCTGTTCGCTTCAGGTACCTACCCCCTGACACCCGATCCGCGGCGTACGAGCAACCATCACCGCCCTTGCCCCGCTCCGCATGTCGCTACCATCCCACCTAATTCCGCGCCACACCCTTGCCCGCACGTCAGATCCACGTCCGCTCAGCTAATACCCCCCTCTCGTGGCGTTAAGGTGCCCCCTGTCTGCTTCCATCTCGATCCGCGGCAGCCTTTCCGCACACAGTCACGTCAGGTTCTCTCCCTCGTCAGGCGTCAGGCCCTTGCCGTGCGTCAGCTACTTTCCCCCTTCCCTGTGTGAGACCCTCCTGCCCCGATCCGCGTGACATAACATTTCCCTTTTGGCTCGCTTGTAAACCAACCAAGTCCAAGGAAGGACTACGTCACTAACTCATCAAATAACTAACTAAACTAGCGAACAAAGATAATTAACTAAATAGGCTAACTATTTAAAACCTAACTAACTAGACAACAAATCAATTAACTAGCTAACTAACTAACAACTAACTAGCCGTCTTCCTCCCCCCCCTCTGCCTCTAGCCTTCGTGCGTCAGGTACCCCCCGCGCGTCAGGTACTCTTTGAGTCTGAGTGAGGTTACAGGTTAGGTACTAGCTCACTACCTTAGTAACTTTCGAATTATCCAGCTAACTCATGAATTAGCTAGCTAACTAGCTAGCTAGCTAGCTAGCTAACTAACTCATTAACCAACCCCCCTCTCCTCTCCAGCCTTTGCGTGTCAGGTCCGCGGCGATGCCGCGAGTCAGGCGCCTGCTCTCACGATCCCGCGCGTTAGGTACCTCCCTCCTGGCGCGCGTCAGGTGCCCTTTCCGTGCGTCAGGTACCGCGAAACTCGATCCCGCACGCGACGCGCTTTTTTCCCCAGCCAGTGGGGCATCTAAACACAAGTAAAACTAACTAACTAACTGACTAACTAACTAACTAACTAAGTAATTAACTAACTAAGCGCCTTAGGCCCCCCCCCTCCCCGCATCCGCACGTTAGGTACCTCCGCGTGTCCGGTACTCTTTGAGTGAGGTTACAGGTTAGGTACTAACTCACTACCTTAGTAACTTTCAAATTATCCAGCTAACTCATGAATTAGCTAGTTAACTAGCTAGCTAGCTAGCTAACTAACTAACTCATTAACCAACCGCCCTCTGCTCTCGAGCCTTTGCGCGTCAGGTCCGCGGCGATGACGCGAGTCAGGCGCCTGCTCTCACGATCCCGCGCGTTAGGTACCTCCCTCCTGGCGCGCGTCAGGTGCCCTTTCCGCGCGTCAGGTACCGCGAAACTCGATCCCGCACGCGACGCACTTTTTCCCCAGCCAGTGGGGCAACTAAACACAAGTAAAACTAACTAACTCACTGACTAACTAACTAACTAACTAACTAACTAACTAACTAACCGCCTTAGCCCCCCCCCCTCCCCCGCATCCGCACGTTAGGTACCTCCGCGTGTCCGGTACTCTTTGAGTGAGGTTAGAGGTTAGGTACGAACCAGTAACTACAGAACTACCTGACTAGTTAACAAACTAACTAGCTATCTAGCTAGATAGCTAATTACCTAACTAACCACGAACCTCCCCCCTCCTCTCCAGCCTTTGCGCGTCAGGTCAGCGGCGATGCCGTGCGTCAGGCACCTGCTCTCAATATCCCGCGCGTTGGGCACCGCAGGTACCCCCTTTGCGCGCGTCAGGTGCCGCGAAACTTGATCCCGCACGTGATGTACTTTTTCCCCAGCCGTGCGGCAGCTAACCAACCAAGTAAGGTACCAAGCTACCTAACCAACTGCGCCACTAACTAACTAGCTACCTACCTAACTAACTAACTAACTAACTAACTAACCAACTACCCCTCCCCCCCCGCCTGCAGCCTCCGCGCGTCAGGTACCCCCGCGCGTCAGGTACTCTTTGAGTGGGGTTACAGGTCCGCGACGATCCCGCACGTCAGGCACTGGCTCTCAAGATCCCAGCCTTCAGGTACCTCTCTCCTCCCGCGCGTCAGGTACCCCCTTTCCGTGCGTCAGGTACCATGAAACTCGACTATGCGCGTGACATATGTTTCCCGAGCCCGTGCAGCAGCTAACCAACCAAGTAAGCTACCAAGCTACCTAACTAGCTACGTCACTAACTATGTCACCAACTGACTAACTAACTAACTAACTATCTAACTAACCAATTAGCTAGCTAACTAACTTGACTAACTAACTAACTAACTAACTAAGTAACTAAGTAACTAACTAGCTAACTAACTAACTAACTAACTAACTAACCGCCTTACCCCTCCCCCCCCCCCGCCTCCAGCCTCCGCGCGTCAGGTACCCCCGCGCGTCAGGTACTCTTTGAGTGAGGTTACAGGTTAGCTGGGGTACAGCCTGTTTCGACCAGGGTCTGGACTATGTCTTAGACATCTGGCCATTTGAGGGTCTAAAATTTCTTGCTCCATAAATTGTTTCTAACAGAATTCTTTTGGTTTCCGGCCACTGAAATCACAACTGGGCACCTGGGCACCTGGCGCTCGAGGCGTCCAGAAGCTGCGGGACCCGGTGCTCTTGGGCCTGCGAAACCAGACCCATTGGCCGTGGGCCCCAGAGTCAAAACCGGTCATTTTTCGGGGACGCGCAAAAAAAAAAAGGGGCCCGGCGGCCCTTAACAAAAACAGGGGAAGGGCGGGCTTGTTGATTTTGTTTGTTTTGGTAGCACCGAAAAAAGAAAAAACAACGTGACTTCCGAAATGCGTTTTTTTTGTTTTTCTCTTTTTTTCTTCTTAGTAGCACCCAAAAACACCGTTACCCCCAAAAAGGGCAGCCTCAAAAACAGACAGACTTTTGAAGGATGGGCCTCTACGGTCGCGTGGACACTCTGTGACATTTCAATGGTCACCAACCCCTCATCAATGCATCGAAGTGTAGTCATAGTCCAATATTGGCTGACACCCTCTGATGGCATCAAAGTACTGTTGATCCTCTGCTTACGCGGAATATTCTAGGTGGCAACTTGCCCCATGGCCAGCGATCCGTCTTTCCAGAAAACCGCCCAAAAACGGAAAAGGGCTGTTTGAATTTGGTCGAGAGTCGAGCTTGGTGGAAAGCATGTGTAGTCTCAGGAGTTTAGTATTGGTTTAGTATTGGCCACCAATGTAAATATTTAGTATTGCCTTTTTTTTCTTTCCCGCGGATCGGGGGAGTTTTATTATTAGGGGTAGGTTGATGAATAGGAAGAAGTGATTAGTGCAAACATCAGGAACTCCAACCGCAAGTACGGCAAGCTGTCAGGGCCTTGGAGACGGGGTCAGAAGGGCCCGTTCGGTGCGTGTTTCGCTCGTGACATGCATGAACAAGTTGCGGGGGTGCTGGGCCGTCGTTCCCCCTTGTCAACATGGTAAACAAATCCAATCCACCAATCAAATCATATCAAGCTTGTTTGCATGATAGTAATCCGACACCTTGTGAATCATTGCACACAAGAAACAAACGCGTGCTCAAAGTCTGGACGTAGCAGCGACTCTTACTTGAGTTCATTTCTAAAGTCGCCAGCCGTGATTCGGAGCAATGGGGTGTGCGCTTTTGCGTTTGAATATGCCAATGCTGAATGTTGTGATTGGTTTGCATGTCCGAGTGTGGCATCTCCATTCTGACCATTCTTGTCACAGCTTCCTTCGATAAGTTAAAAAAAAAATGCTTGCTCGCCCCGGCATAGGTCCAATAAACATCTTTGGCTTGAGACTCATCTTTCGCCTAAACCCCTGCCGGGCCTTCGCTTCCAGATCACTCGTATTCCCTTCGCTGCTTGAAACATTTTGAGGCCGGAGCTGCTGCCTCGGGACAGCGAGACGCATGGCTTCAAGGACGGCTGGAGTGGCACGTTTTTGTTTTTTTTTTGTCTGAAACCCTCTGAAACCCTCTGACCGGTGCGGAAATCGGAAGGGAAGGAGAGGTTTGGAAGGAACCCACCAGCAAGGGATGGGGCTTTCCTCTTGGTCATTCCCACATTCGTACCAGCACCAGCAAGCTAAACTCGCCCAGAATTGGTGTTCTTCCATGCTTTAAGCTTTGTTGATGAGCGATGATGCCCAGAAGCGGGCAAAGCGAACGAAAGCAACTGGCCAGGAGCACACCAACAGCTGGATGGCACGTTCGGGGGAAGCTAGTCCTGCCCGAAATCGGAACTACGTGTCTGCCTCAGAGCCATGCTGAGCTGATCAGCGCCGGAGCCAGGAAAAGGCGACTGACTGCATTTCGCATCTCCAAAGAGAAAATTGAGGATTCTTTGCATGGCCGCGGCACTGGTTGAGTGCTTGAACTCTCGTTGCTTGCGATCGTTTTTCAGCGCCATCCATTTGAAGTTGGATTGGCCCAGCCCAATGCATTGGAGCCTTCCCCTTGCAAAGCATTGGCACAGGTGTCAATGATGACACGTTCAAGGCCTGCCATTTGTACCGGGCTGCGGAGAGGAACGCATTCCGGTGAAAGGAAAGGGTGGGCTATCCAAAGTCTGGCCGTTCAAAGGCAATCCGCAAGGTCCTTGGTTACGAAAGGACTTGGTCCCCTTTGTATTGGTTGTGCAATAGGGATTATGGCTTCGGATTGGCCAAGACTCCCATTTTGAACAGCCCAGAAAGTGCCAGATTGACTGGGTGGTCTGCCGATTTCCGGGTTGCCCGGGAGCCGATGTGAACATCGACTTCGGGTAGGATCTTTGAGAGCTGAGAGCCCCTGGGCCATCCCAACTAAGGAATCGGAGTGGCAGAGCTAGTTGTTGCATAGCACATGGTTGTTGTTGGTTGAAACATTTTACATTTTTGCGAAATTTGTGGTCCAGTGGTTGAAATCCAAATCCACTTCGCTGCATTTTTTTCTACAGAAATGTGTTTGCTCCCCTTTCAGCGTCGACCAAGCTAAAACATATGTGGTGCCAAAAGGTTCGCATCTCATGGACCGGAAGCTATGGAAGGGGAGGAGGCTATTAGTAAGCCCAAGGATAAAGCCCCAACATTAGGTACCCCAGCCCGCGCGTCAGCTACTATTTTCCTTCCGCGCGTCAGGTACCCCCCATCCCCATCCGCGCGTCAGCTACTATCCCCCTTCCGCGCGTCAGGTACCCCCCATCCCATCTGCGCGTCAGCTACTATCCTCCCTTCCGCGCGTCAGGTATGCGTCAGGCGCCCCCCACTCCCGGTCCACGCGTCAGCCCTTACGCAGCTGCTATTCGCCCTGCCGCGCGTCAGGTACCCCCTGACCTCCCCTCTTCCGCGCGTCAGTTCCCACCCTACTCCCATCCGCGCGTCAGCTACTATTTTCCTTCCGCGCATCAGGTAACCTCATCCTCATCCCGCACGTGCGTCAGCTACTATACCCCTTCCGCGCGTCAGGTACCGCCCACCCCCATCCGCGCGTCAGCTACTATCCTCCCTTCCGCGCATCAGGTATCCGCGCGTCAGGTGCGCCCTAGCGTGAGCGTGGCAACCCACACTCCCGATCCGCGCGTCAGCCCTTTGGCGCGGCGTCAGCTGCTATTCACCCCCTGACCGCACGTCAGCTACTATCAGCCCTTCCTCACGTCGTCAGCTTCTCTATTCGCCTTGCCGCGTGTCAGGTAGAGGTAGGCCCGATTTACTAACCCTTCTTCCGCGCGTCAGGTACCCCCCATCCCCATCCGCGGGCGCGCCCAAGCGTGAGCGACAGGCC
Source organism: Effrenium voratum (assembly GCA_963377175.1). Classification (NCBI taxonomy): domain Eukaryota; class Dinophyceae; order Suessiales; family Symbiodiniaceae; genus Effrenium; species Effrenium voratum. The sequence goes on from CAUJNA010003480.1 coordinate 336,778, forward strand.
CGCGCGTCAGCTACTATTTTCCTTCCGCGCGTCAGGTACCCCCCATCCCCATCCGCGCGTCACAGCTACAAAGACCCCCTTCCCGCCGCTGTCAGGTTAACACCCCCATCCCCATCCGGCGCAAGCTACTATCCTCCCTTCCACGCGTCAGGTCCGCGCGTCAGCCCTTACGCAGCTGCTATTCGCCCTGCCGCGCGTCAGGTACCCTGACCTCCCCTCTTCCGCGCGTCAGTTCCCACCCTACTCCCATCCGCGCGGCAGCTACTATTTTCCTTCCGCGCATCATTAACCCCAATCCCTGCACCTGCAAAAAAGCGGTCAGCGCAAGGGGAAAATCATTCCTCCTCCCGCGCGTCAGTTACCCCCCACCCCCCATCCGCGCGTCCAGCTACAAACCTCCCTTCCGCGCGTTCAGTTTCATCCGCGCGACAGTTCGCCCTAGCGTGAGCGATGTCAGGTGCCGCCACTCCCGATCCCGCGCGTCAGCCCTTTCCGCGCGGGCGTCAGCAGCCTATTCACCCCCTGGACCGCACGTACAGAATCTACAATCACCCTTCCCTCACGTCGTTCAGCTTCTCTATTTCGCCTGGCCGCTTTTCAGTAAACCAGCCTGACCCGAACTACTAACCCTCTTCCCCGCACCTTCAAGGTAACCGCGCAAGTCCCTCCGTCCATCTAACTATTTTCCTTCCGCGCGTCAGGTACCCCCCATCCCCATCCGCGCGTCAGCTACTATCCCCCTTCCGCGCGTCAGGTACCCCCCATCCCATCCGCGCGTCAGCTACTATCCTCCCTTCCGCGCGTCAGGTATGCGTCAGGCGCCCCCCACTCCCGGTCCACGCGTGCCCTTATGCAGCTGCTATTCGCCCTGCCGCGCGTCAGGTACCCCCTGACCTCCCCTCTTCCGCGCGTCAGTTCCCACCCTACTCCCATCCGCGCGTCAGCTACTATACACCCCTCCCCAACCGTCGCGTCAGTTACCCCGCCCACGCCCCAAATTCCTCGCGTCACTACTATCCACCTCTTCCGCGCATCAGGAATCCGCGCTTCATTGTTGCGCCCCCCCCCTAATAAAATCACAAAACAAAAAAAAAGCGTGAGCGTGGCAACCCACACTCCCGATCCGCGCGTCAGCCCTTTGGCGCGGCGTCAGCTGCTATTCACCCCCTGACCGCACGTCAGCTACTATCAGCCCTTCCTCACGGCGTCAGCTTCTCTATTCGCCTTGCCGCGTGTCACGTACCGCCTGACCCGATCTACTAACCCCTCTTCCGCGCGTCAGGTACCCCCCATCCCCATCCGCGCGTCAGCTACTACCATGCCTGTGAGCTACTATGTCAGGTCCCCCCTAATCCCATCCGCCCCAGCCCGTCCGCGCGGCGTCAGCTGCTTTTCGCCCTGCCGTGCGTCAGGTACCCTCTGGCCCGATCCGCGCGTCAGCTACTATCCGCGCGTCAGGTGCCCCGCGCATACCCCGCGTGAGCTACATTCCCGATCCGCGCGTCAGCCCTTCCGCGCGGCGTTAGCTGCTATTTGCTCGCCGCGCGTCAGGTGCCCCCTGACCCGATCCGCGCGTCAGCTACTCTCCCCCCTTCCGCGCGTCAGGTGCCCCGATCCGCGCGTCAGCTATCCCCGTTCCCGAGACAGGGACCCTAGCGCGTAGTGTCAGCTGTTTTCCCTTTTTCGTGTGTGTGAGACCCTATCCCGATCCGCGCGTCAGCTACTGCCCCCCCTTTCCGCGCGTGAGGGGCCCTTTATCCCGATCTGCGCGTCAGCTATACAATCCTCTGTCCGATCCGTGCGTCAGCTACTTTCCCCCTCCCGCCGTTGCATCCCGATCCGCGCGTCAGCCACACTATCCCCGCTTCCGCGCGTCAGGTGCCCCTATGCCCCTTTCTCGCGCGTCAAGCCTTTTTCACACGTCACAGCCCTTGCACGCGTCCTCAGCTACTGTTCGCCCTGCCACACGTCAGGTATCCCCTGACCCGATCACCATCCCCCCTTGCCCCGCTCCGCACGTCAGCTACCATCCCCGCGCGTCAGGACTCCCTACCGATCCGTGCGTCAGCTGCACCCTTCCGCACGTCATCCAAGTCGCGCGTCAGCTAATACCCTCCCTCTCGCGCATTAGGTGCCCCCTGTTTGCTTCCATCTTGATCCGCGTCAGCCTTTCCGCACACAGTCACGTCATCTCCCTCGTCAGGCGTCAGGCCCTTGCCGTGCGTCAGCTACTTTCCCCCTTCGCTGTGTGAGACCCTCCTGTCCCGATCCGCGCGACTATCCCCCCTTTATCGCGATCCGCGCGTCAGCTGCACACCCAGGTCAAGTTCTGCGTGTCGCTGCTATGCCGGGCCCCCTCATCCCGATCCGCGCGTCAGCTCACTCCCCTTTCTACTGCCACAAGGTATCAGGGGTAAGATACCCCCGCCAGTCAGGTGCCCCCGCGCGTCAGGTCGCGCATGAGGTCCCTTGATTTTCGTGCGTCTGACTGACTAACTGACTAACTATCTATCAAGTTGACAAACTAGCTAACTTGCAAACTAAGCACTCAGTTGACTAACTGCCCACCTAACCACCTGACGAACTGACTAAGTAACTAACTAAGTAGCTGACTAACTAACCAACCAACTAACCAACAAACTAATTAACTAACTAAGTAACTACCCCGCCACCTCCGCAGTTTCGCGCGTCAGGCGCCGCCTCACCCGATCCCGCCCGTCAAGTACTCCGCCAGGCGCTTTCCACTGACGTTCCCGAACGTCAGGTAGTGCCTAGCCCGATCCCGCGCATGAGCCGGCGCGGCAACTAAACTTCCCAACTTTCTCAGCCTCCGCGCGTCAAGTAGCCCCGCGCGACAGGTGGACTAACCAACAAACTGACTGCCTGACGGACTAGCGAACTACATACGCCTTACCCGATCCCAATCCCCTCACTTCCTGCGGCAGAGTAAGAATGAACCAACTAACTAGCTAACCACCTAACTACTTAGCTACCTAACTAATGAATCCTCCGCGCGTCAGGTACCGCCTAACCAGATAACTTTTTTTTGCAGCCTTTGCGCGTCAAACCCGCAGCGATCCCACGCGTCAGGCACCTGCTCTCGAGATCCCGCGCGTTAGGTACCTCCCTCCTCCCGCGCGTCAGGTGCCCCCTATCCGCGCGTCAGGTAGCGCGAAACTCGATCGCGCACGTGACGTACTTTTCCCCAGCCCGTGCGGCAACTAACCAACCAAGTAAGGAACAACTACGTCACTAATTAACTCATCAAATAACTAACGAATTGACAACAAACAACATAACTAACTACCTAACTAACTAACTAACTAACTAACTAACTAACTACTTAACTAACTAACTAACTATTTAACTAACTAACTAAGTAGCTAGCAGGTTGCTGACTAACTTTCTAACTAACTAACTAACTATTTAACTAACTAACTAACTATTTAACTAACTAACTAAGTAGCTAGCAGGTAGCTAACTAACTAACTAACTAACTAACTAACTAACTAGCCGCCTTCCCCCCCCTCGGCCTCTAGCCTTTGCGCGTCAGGTACTCCCGCGCGTCAGGTACTCTTTGAGTTTGAGTGACGTTACAGGTTAGGTACTAACTTGCTAACTGACTAACTCACTACCTTAGTAACTTTCGAATTACCTATCAAGCTAACTCAGTACTGAGCCAACTAACTAGCTAGCTAGCTAACGAACTAACTCATTAACCAACCCCCCTCTCCTCTCCAGCCTTTGCGCGTCAGGTCCGCGATCCCGCGCGTCAGGCGCCTGCTCTCACGATCCCGCGCGTTAGGTACCTCCCTCCTGCCGCGCGTGAGGTACCCTGTCCGCGCAAACTCGATAACGCACGCGACGTACTTTTTCCCCAGCCAATAGGGCAACTAAACACAAGTAAAACTAACTAACTAACTAACTATCTAACCAATTAGCTAACTAACTAACTGACTGACTAACTAACTAACTAACTAACTAACCGCGTGCTAGCTAGCCAATTAACTAACTAACCACCAACCCCCCCCCCCTCCTCTCCAGCCTTTGCGCGTCAGGTCCGCGGCGATGCCGGGTGTGAGGCACCTGCTCTCAATATCCCGCGTTGGGCACCTCCCTCCTCCCGCGCGTCAGGTTCCCCCTTTGCGCGCGTCAAGTGCCGCGAAACTTGATCCCGCACATGATGTTCTCTTTCCCCAGCCGTGCGGCAGCTACTATTTTCCTTCCGCGCGTCACGTATCCCCCATCCCCATCCGCGCGTCAGCTACTATCCCCGTATCCCCCTGCCGCGCATCAGGTACTTTTCATCCCCATCCGCGCATCAGCTACTATCCTCCCTTCCGCGCGGTATGCGTCAGGCTCCCCCCACTCCCGGTCCGCGCGTCAGCCCTTCCGCAGCTGCTATTCGCCCTGCCCTCTCTTCTGCGCGTCAGATCCCGTGAGCGTCAGGTACCCCCTAATCCTAATCCGCCCACCAGCCCGTCCGCGTGGCGTCAGCTGCTATTCGCCCTGCCGTGCGTCAGGTACCCCCTGACCCGATCCGAGCGTCAGCTACTATCCCCCCCTTCCACGCGTCAGGTGCCCCGCTTCGCACGTCAGCTGCTATCCCACCTTCGTCAGCCCTTCCGTGCGTTGTCAACTGCTAGTCGCGTTGCCGCGTGTCTGGTACCGCCTGACCCGATCTACTATCCCCTCTTCCGCGCGTCAGGTACTCCCCATTCCCCATCCGCGGGTGCGCCCTAACGTGAGCGTCAGGTACCCTCCAATCCCGATCCCCGCGTCAGCCCTTCCGCGTGGCGTCAGGGTACCCTCCGCGCGTCGGCTACTATCCCCCCTTCCGCGTGTCAGGCGCCCCGACCCGCACGTCCTCTTCCGCGCGTCAGGTACCCCCCCATCCCCATCCGCGCGACAGCTACTATGCCCCTTGCGCGCGTCAGGTACCCCCATCCCCATCCACGCGTGAGCTACTATCCTCCCTTCCGCGCGTCAGGCATCCGCGCGTCAGGTGCGCCCAAGCGTGAGCGTCATGTACTCCCTAATCCCGATCCGCACGTCAGCCCTTCCACGCGGCGTTAGCTGCTATTTGCCCTGCCGCGCGTCAGGTACCCCCTGACCCGATCCGCGCGTCAGCTACTCTCCCCCCTTCCGCGCGTCAGGTGCCCCAATCCGCACGTCAGCTATCCCCGTTCCTAAGACAGGGACCCTAGTGCGTCAGCATCTAGTGTCAGCTGTTTTCCCTCTTACGTGTGTGAGACCCTATCCCGATCCGCGCGTCAGCTACTGCCCCCCCTTTCCGCGCGTGAGGGGCCCTTTATCCCGATCTGCGCGTCAGCTATACAATCCTCTTTCCGATCCGTGCGTCAGCCACTTTCCCCGTCCCGCCGTCCCTTGCATCCCGATCCGCGCGTCAGCCACACTATCCCCGCTTCCGCGCGTCAGGTGCCCCTATGCCCCTTTCTCGCGCGTCAAACCTTTTTCACACGTCACAGCCCTTGCACGCGTCCTCACAGCTATTGTTCGCCCTGTTGCGCGTCAGGTACCCCCTGACCCGATCCGCGCGTCAGCTACCATCCCGCCCTTGCCCCGCTCCGCATGTCGGCTACCATCCCACCTAATTCTCGCGCGTCAGGACTCCCTACCGATCCGTGCGTCAGCCACACCCTTCCGCACGTCATCCACGTCGCGCGTCAGCTAATACCCTCCCTCTCGTGCGTTAGGTGCCCCCTGTCTGCTTCCATCTTGATCCGCGTCAGCCTTTCCGCACACAGTCACGTCAGGTTCTCTCCCTCGTCAGGCGTCAGGTCCTTACCATGCGTCAGCTACTTTCCCCCTTCCCTGTGTGAGACCCTCCTGTCCCGATCCGCGTGACATACTTTTCTCCAGCCCGCGCGGCAACTAACCAACCAAGTCAGGAAGAACTACGTCACTAACTCATCAAATAACTAACTAACTAGCTAACTAAATAATTAACTAAATAGCTAACTATTTAACTAACTAACTAACTAACTAATCAATTAACTAGCTAACTAACTAACTAACTAACTAGCCGTCTTCCTCCCCCCCCTCTGCCTCTAGCCTTCGTGCGTCAGGTACCCCCCGCGCGTCAGGTACTCTTTGAGTCTGAGTGAGGTTACAGGTTAGGTACTAGCTCACTACCTTAGTAACTTTCGAATTATCCAGCTAACTCATGAATTAGCTAGCTAACTAGCTAGCTAGCTAGCTAACTAACTCATTAACCAACCCCCCTCTCCTCTCCAGCCTTTGCGTGTCAGGTCCGCGGCGATGCCGCGAGTCAGGCGCCTGCTCTCACGATCCCGCGCGTTAGGTACCTCCCTCCTGGCGCGCGTCAGGTGCCCTTTCCGTGCGTCAGGTACCGCGAAACTCGATCCCGCACGCGACGCGCTTTTTTCCCCAGCCAGTGGGGCATCTAAACACAAGTAAAACTAACTAACTAACTGACTAACTAACTAACTAACTAACTAACTAACTAACTACCTAACCGCCTTAGCCCCCCCCCTCCCCGCATCCGCACGTTAGGTACCTCCGCGTGTCCGGTACTCTTTGAGTGAGGTTACAGGTTAGGTACTAACTCACTACCTTAGTAACTTTCAAATTATCCAGCTAACTCATGAATTAGCTAGCTAACTAGCTAGCTAGCTAGCTAACTAACTAACTCATTAACCAACCCCCCTCTCCTCTCCAGCCTTTGCGCGTCAGGTCCGCGGCGATGCCGCGAGTCAGGCGCCTGCTCTCACGATCCCGCGCGTTAGGTACCTCCCTCCTGGCGCGCGTCAGGTGCCCTTTCCGCGCGTCAGGTACCGCGAAACTCGATCCCGCACGCGACGCACTTTTTCCCCAGCCAGTGGGGCAACTAAACACAAGTAAAACTAACTAACTCACTGACTAACTAACTAACTAACTAACTAACTAACTAACTAACTAACTAACTAACTAACTAACCGCCTTAGCCCCCCCCCCTCCCCCGCATCCGCACGTTAGGTACCTCCGCGTGTCCGGTACTCTTTGAGTGAGGTTAGAGGTTAGGTACGAACCAGTAACTACAGAACTACCTGACTAGTTAACAAACTAACTAGCTATCTAGCTAGATAGCTAATTACCTAACTAACCACCAACCTCCCCCCTCCTCTCCAGCCTTTGCGCGTCAGGTCAGCGGCGATGCCGTGCGTCAGGCACCTGCTCTCAATATCCCGCGCGTTGGGCACCGCAGGTACCCCCTTTGCGCGCGTCAGGTGCCGCGAAACTTGATCCCGCACGTGATGTACTTTTTCCCCAGCCGTGCGGCAGCTAACCAACCAAGTAAGGTACCAAGCTACCTAACTAACTGCGCCACTAACTAACTAGCTACCTACCTAACTAACTAACTAACTAACTAACTAACCAACTACCCCTCCCCCCCCGCCTGCAGCCTCCGCGCGTCAGGTACCCCCGCGCGTCAGGTACTCTTTGAGTGAGGTTACAGGTCCGCGACGATCCCGCACGTCAGGCACTGGCTCTCAAGATCCCAGCCTTCAGGTACCTCTCTCCTCCCGCGCGTCAGGTACCCCCTTTCCGTGCGTCAGGTACCATGAAACTCGACTATGCGCGTGACATATGTTTCCCGAGCCCGTGCAGCAGCTAACCAACCAAGTAAGCTACCAAGCTACCTAACTAGCTACGTCACTAACTATGTCACCAACTGACTAACTAACTAACTAACTATCTAACTAACCAATTAGCTAGCTAACTAACTTGACTAACTAACTAACTAACTAACTAAGTAACTAAGTAACTAACTAGCTAACTAACTAACTAACTAACTAACTAACCGCCTTACCCCTCCCCCCCCCCCCGCCTCCAGCCTCCGCGCGTCAGGTACCCCCGCGCGTCAGGTACTCTTTGAGTGAGGTTACAGGTTAGCTGGGGTACAGCCTGAGCCCCAAGGCCTCCCTGGGGATGTTGCCCCCACTTCCCTCCCCCCGCCACGGGGTCCATCCCAAATTCTGGAACTAGCTCTCTGGGCCCCAGGTGCCTCGTCCCTTCTTTTTTCTCGGATTTCGGGCCATTTTGGGGCTTCGGTATTTCTTCTGGTTTGCTGCGACAGAAAGAGGAAGCCACATGAACCCAGCACTTATACAAAGTGTAATTCTCGCTGGTATTTGTTGGGAGGTAGACCGGCCGAAGCTATTGGGGAATTTTAGGGGTGTGTTTTGTTTAGGGGAACCCCCCCCCACCGCCTCCAGGCGAGCCACTGGGAATCTTATGTGAAGGGCTCGATGGAAGTGGGACCCTTCTGGGCGCTCTCGCCAGGTCTCAGCCTTCTCTGTGAGCAGGGAATGACCCCGAACGCCATCCCCGATTTGTTTTTTTCGTCTAGGGAAGCGAAAAGTCCGGTTCATTCCCACCTGGAAGAATCTGATTCCCTCAGCACCAATTCAGAAGGGCAAAGAGGGAAGGCGGAAAGAGATGGCTCCCATCAAAGGAGAATGCTCCAAACTAGGACCGCCCGAACGTCAGGTTCCATGTCAATTGGTGGGAGGGTGCGGGAAGTGTTCAATTTGACTGAAGTGATTTGGATTATTTCATGCTTAAGACTTGCCCAACGTTGCAACACTGAAATTATTTCTGCAAGAAATACGGACACATGACGTTGTAAGTTTTGGAATGCCCTCAAGACCAGCGCCAGTAAGGAACGAGACATCCTTTCATCTGACAAACAAGTCAAAGGCCCTTATGTGGTACCTCCCTCCGAGCCTTTGCTTACTCCGGCCTCAGCTAGTTCTTTGTTGCCGGGCCATCGATAGAACATGAGCAAAGCGGCAGACACCAACTAAACGTGGCAAAACCACAGCTTCTGCGTCATCAACGTTTCACCGCTTAGACCATTTGACTCTCGCGCTTCGTGCGTCACCCGGTTGCATGGCGCAGGAAGCCTTAGCTCCAGTGCGCGATATCTGGCCAAGCCAAATGCTGTGCGAAGATTTGAGCTGGTCAAAACAAGTGGCATTGTTGCTCCCTGAGCAGCAGAAGTTTGTTTGGCAGGTTCCATCCTGGCTCATTAACATTCCGGCGGTCTTGGTATAAGCCATTTTACATATTTTACACCTCGTTTCTCAACAGGCTGCAAATGGGACAGCTGTCAACATCATGCATTTTGCACTTGTGGGCAAGGTCGTAAGTCTTGACAATGTCATGAGTTTTGCTGAGCCAAGTTACACCATTGACAAGCTTGGCATGGCGCAGCAGGCTGAACAATTTTGTACCCTTTTTGGTACCTTCCCTCCCATATTACGAAGTGGACTTGAGGCCAACAAAATGCTGCACCCTCCATGATCTAGCGTAGGGAGATCATCGCGTGGGTAGCAACATGTCAGAGCCCGACGGCACCCAAGTTGCCTGTCACCTTGCAGATGCCCAGCGCTTCGCCGTGCCTAGATCCAGGAAAGCAAGTAGCAATATTCAGCGGCTTTTGCCACCAAGCTCAGCTTTTCAACTGTCGCATTTCTCTTTGTGCAAAGCTTTAGGATGGGTTGACATCCGTGAGGCCGTAGAGATGTGATTCCTGGGGCTGGTGCTGCTATGAAGTTGAGTGCGTGCATGTGCAAATAGAACCGGATGTGTGCTTGATGTATGTTCGCACATGTGTTGCCACCACTTTGATGTCAATCAACTGACGGCTTTTGAAGATTGGCTGGTGCACTCAAACATCAACATGGCTTGATGATGTACAATGAAGCGCCTGGCAGGGCATCATGTTTCAATCCAAATCCGTACATCTACACCGCTGAACGTCTAGAGGTCGCAAATTGGGTAAAGGAGAATTCTTCTGGGCAGTTGAAGCCCTCACCTCTGAGATGCCAAGTGTCATACTTCACGTGCCTTTGTCACAAACCGAGAAATATTTCCTCAAGTTGACTGTATGCAAGGTAAAGACCATGTTCGTGTTTATCAATATCTACCATTGTTTAGCCAAGGATTGTCGTCATCTAAATTGGCTCAACCATTCTTTTAATGGGGGTTGAACCCTAGGAGAATCCAACTGACAAGCCAGAAGCTTAGCTGCATTCGGACCTGCTTCTTCGCGAGGCTCTGGGGGCGATGGGCCAGCGATGGCACGCGAGATTGCGAGATTTGCCGCGATCCTGAGCTTAACTTCCATTTGCTGAGAAAAGAGTGGGTTTTTCCCCCCTTGTTGGTTTTAAAGGGGAAATAAAATCACTCCTGGATGTTGGTTGTATTCCCTGGAAACGAAACAGCAAATTAAAGTTCATCCACATTGGGGCGGGTGGCTCCCACAGCGATTGCATCTTGGATTCCTGTTGGTGCGCACCCGTGTCTTAGGCGAGGTCTCCTCTCGGAACTGCCCGAAAGCAGTCCTCAAGGCAAGCGGGGCGACACGGGGAAAAAGCGAAGGCCTTTTGCCCACCCTCAAAATCCCGTACCCCCAGTGAGCATCCCAATCCCCACTAAAATAGACTAAAATTGGTGGTGCATTCACCTACCCCAAAATGGTACCAAAACGGTTTTGACCCACAGCCAGGTGGATGATATGCGTGAATCAGTTTGACACCTGCCATGTTTGAGCACTCCAGTCCTAGATGCCAGGCCCAGACATTCCCGCTCACAATACGTTCAAGGTTGCGGTATCGCAGAGTTTGCTTTCGTGCATGAGCTTATGGGGCACCCCGAGTTTACACACCACAATTGGGTGTGTCCAGTTTTTTGGATTCGGACCTTAGGCTTTCGGCGTTCCTCTTCACTCTTCCCTTCAAAACTTCGGGGCTCCGCGCCTCAGGTCCAATTCTTCGGCCCTGGTGAGCCGTGAGTCGGCCGATGTCAGGCACAAAGCGCTGTGGATGGGCAGATTTCTGTGTTTCCTTGGGCTGTTGCTGGTTGATTGGTTGAGAAGCTACTTGGCTGGTTGAGAAGCTGGTTGCCTGGTTGCCTGGTTGCCTGGTTGCCTGGTTGCCTGGTTGACGGGGATCTTGGAGTTGTGCATGTGTTTCTTGAGTCCCTGCATCCTTGTGCGTGGCAGAAGCAGCATCTGGATTTGACCGCCGATTTTGCTCGGAGTTCCAGTTCCAATCCACCAAAGTGCGCTACGGGCTGCTGTTTTTATTCCACAGCGGGCTGGCAACGCAGGAGCAGGAGAGCGGATGTGCATGGGCTCGTCTTTTTGGAGTTGCTACCCTTGTTGGAGTGGCTTGAAAGAGAAGCCGAAGGGAAACCGAAGCCATTTCAATGGTTCCCTCAAAAAGACACCCCCAAATGACCGCTCATGGCTGCAACCGTGGAACCCCCACCATGTCAATGGTTCCCTCAACAGAAGCGAGGCGCGAATCCGTTGAATGAGCGCTGGCTGCCAAATGAGCGCGCCAGATGTAGGAGAAACCCATGGGCTCGGACGAGGAGGCAGCTTGATGCAAGACATGCATCAGGGCTTCACTTTTTGACTGCAGGGAAGGCTTAAACCCAGGCACGGTTCATTCAAATTCCCCCCAAGAAGGAGAACTCCCTGGGTTCGAGTCCATCTTGGGGTGGTCAAAAAGTGGAACCCTGTGCAGTATAGTAATCTTCTTTGGCCTGGGTCTTCCCTGGTTCCCTTAATCGGTTGGTTGGTTGGTTGGTTGGTTGGTTGGTTGGTTGGTTGGTTGGTTGGTTGGTTGGCTGGCTAGTTGGGTGGCTGGTTGGTTGGCTGGTTGGTTGGTTGGTTGGTTTTGGTTGGTTGGTTGGTTTTGGTTGGTTGGTTGGTTTTGGTTGGTTGGTTTTGGTTGGTTGGTTGGTTTTGGTTGGTTGGTTTGGTTTGGTTGGTTGGTTTTGGTTGGGAGGTTGGTTTTGATTTTGGTTGGTGGTTGGTTTGGTTTGTTTGTTTGGTTGGTTGGTTTGGTTGGTGTTTGGTTTGGTTTGCTTTGGTTGGTTGGTTGGTTGGATGGTTGGTTGGATGGATCGGGTTTCTTGGTTTCTTGTTTCTGTTTTGATTCTGGCGATTCTTTGTGGGGGGCTGCAAACAGAGGTTTTGTGCTCTCATGTCAAGGGTTGTAAAGATGATATCCATATACGATGAGGTCATTCTGATTGCGAAGTCCATCCGTTCAGAAGCCCTGGTTTCTGATTCGATTCCCTTATAAGTAACCCAACAAACGTTATGGTTTCAACTCTTCGGAGTTCGTCCAGCCACAGTATTGCCCAGCCGGTTTTTACACAGCCGAGGGAACCTGCAGAAATCAAACGAGTTGGCATTTCGCAGCTGAGCACTTGAATGACATGAATCTGCTCAGGCCCTGGAAGCGTACAGAAAGAAGCTCCTGTCGCAACTGGACGTGGCGAGGACCTGTCACATCCAGTATCGCAGTTCAATGCTGACGCTCATGAGCAGTCTAAGGCTATTGATTGGACACCCCCTTTGAGTGGTTGACTATGTTGTTTGGGCTAGATACTATGAAACATGTTGGCCACTGCCTAGCATGGTAACTAGAAAAGCAAGAGCACTTGACCAAATGGGACAAAGTGATGTTTGGGCTTGCCGCAGCTTAAGCTCGGGGAATTCCAGAAAAAGAGGTAGGCTTCGACGTTATTGTTGTTTGAGAGCCACAGAGACTCTCATCCCAGCAGCGTGAGATACTCTTCCAAGTAGCGTGATGAAGAAAGGCGCTCACCAGATCCTGATATGCTTTGGGGGAATCTGCTTTCGGCCCTTTGTCCACGGAATTGGGCTGTTGTTTGGCACGCTGGGATTCCAGGATCGTTTTGGGCCTTTAGGCAACGATTGCTTGAGCAGCGTCACTTCGGAAAACAAGAGCTGGCCATGATTCTTAATCGGGAACCACCTCAAGAGAGGTTGGTTATTACCTGAATCCCCACCGAATCTTGATGTTTAAGAGCGGTTCCGGGGCCCACTAAAATTCATACCCAGGGTGTGTCTGTTTTGTGGTGACCCCCCAAGAAGAAAAATGGTGGTTGTCCTTTTGCTTTCCCGCTAAAACCGCCAAAGGGGTACCCCCAAAAAAACAGCAAGTCCACATTCAGCATGGAGGATTCAAGGCGTGTCAGCGGAGGGCACCGTGGAGGGGGTCTTGATTTGCACTGCCAGCCCCTCAGGCGTCCGAAGGCGTCAGGCCGATGGATTTCGAAGACCGCAAGACTTAATTCTAGGGGTCCATTCTTTCCAGGGATCCGAATCTTTCCAGGAAACCAGCACAAACCCTGAAAAAAACAGCTGGTGAATGTGGACCCCGGATTCATACACCCCTTATTATGGGGGTGTTCCCCTCCGAAAAGTGAGAAATCCCCACTAAAGCCAGGGACACACCCATATTAATAAACAGGGGTTGATTAATCCGGGGTCAACACTAATGCGAGAGGTAGGGAATGAATTTCCGTACTCCCTTAAGGGCGACCATGGGATTCATGGTTTTTCGCGGGGTCGTTCCATTTCTCATTGCCCCCTTGAGAACCAGCAAGACAAGAAAGGAAAGAGAGGAGAAGACGAAACATCACTGGTGCCGATTGGTGTCAACCGGCAAAACGCCAGCTGAGCAACGCCAGTCTTATTTCCTTGCAAGCCACTTCTACAAATATTGCGTTATCCCTGCTTCTTTCAAAATATACAGTCAAAACGGTTAGAGGCCTGAGGCCGGCGCATCAATGTTTCATGGATTGTTGCTGCCTGTCTTAGAGTTAGAATTTAGCGGGGCAAGGAGTTTGATATACAGTTTTGGTTTCCTCAAAAGTAGCTGTAGTTCCCTTTACTTCACTTTGTACTTGAGCCGACTCGACTTGCTTTGACCTCACCGGACTTGACGTGGCATCATTTCACATGACTTAGCTTCACTTCGTTTTGCTTTGATTCACCTTCACTTTGATTCGTTGTTACTTCACAGCATAATGCTCACTTTATGTCACCTGACCTGACTTGACAGTTACCCGCCTTGCTACGAACAGTCTGTGATGATTTATTCCTTGAAACAGCACAGAGGTTTGCATGAGCAAACAGCAGCCCAAAGCCACGGTAAGTAGACGTTTTCATACCTACTATGTCGCTCATCCGTGTATGTATGAGCGCTACAGTACCTGATTAAAAGCTGCGACTCCCAAGCAAGCCTGACAGCTAGATGCGAGGTGATGCTGTTCTTCACTGTCAAAGAGTCTCTGTGTGCGGGTTGAAGGAGAGGGTGTGAGAGGCATCCCATGAAAACCAGAATGCCATCAACCCGCTGTAACGACAATATGATGGAGGCATACCAAACAGGCGGGAAATGGTAAGACGAGTGCCTCCATCATATGCCATCCCTTCTCTCCCTCCAACTCTCTCAAGATCCAAGAGTTGAAGGAAGGGATGTGAACAGATGGGGAGGGAAATGGAAGGAATGACATCTCTACCATTCTGTCCCTTCACTCTCCTGCCAACCACTCTCTCCTTCGTTTACCTGGCAGGCCATTCCAAGAGCGGACAGGTGGAGAGAAGAGTCCCAGCTTCATTCATCATCCCCGCTCGTCACTATTTCCTCACGGTCTAATTCATAAGCTGGAGATGGATAGGTGAGGGGAGTGAATGGCGGTGGGTCACCTTCCTTCTTCATCCCTCACCCACTGTTTGTCTTTCCTGCCAGTCCATTCCTCCATTCCTGTCCGTCATGTCGTGTCCATCCAAGATAGAATGGTGTGAGAAATGTGTCTTTAGGGAATTTCTGCGAGAGAACGGAGCGGGCAGGAGATTCAAGGATAGACAGTTCCCTTTCCCTCTCTTTCTATCTTGTAATTCTGGTGATTTTTTTGACCGAGGGAAAGAAATCCAGAATGGAAAGGAAATGAAAGGGAAAGGGAGGGGGAGGGGATGTACGGTCGACGGACCGTAGAGTGAGAGATTCTATAGTCAGTTATTTTCATATAAATTATCTCACCTCATCCCCTTCTCCCATCACTTCTTCCCCATCCATCACCTACCATTTGGTCCAGATGAATCCATAGGTGAGAGATGAGAGGAAGAGGAGTGAGGAATAAAGTAAACTCCAGACATGAATGAGAGTCAGGACCTTTCTGTACGAGCTGTTAGAGCACAATTTCTGGAGTTCTTCTCACGCTTCTCTATCTCTCTTCACTTCCCTTCTTTTCCCAGCTGCTAATGTTACGTTATGATTTTGGCAGAAGCTGAGAAAGGGAAAGGTAAGAAGATATGAGTGACAGGTGGATGCAAGGGAAGCGAGAGTTGGGTGATTGATGGAAGAGGCTCTCAAAAACACCCAACCTTCCCACCGCATCCTCCATCTTTCACACTCGTTTCCTGTCTTAGTACCGCTAGCATCACCCGCTGCTGCTCCTGCCTATATACCCCTGTATTCGTATCTTTGGGTTCGCGTGCTGTGTGTTTGTAACGTCTGTGTGTAAGTAGAGCAGGTTGCCTGCAGTTCTCCTGCCTTGGACGGACTTGCCAAGCGATACAGCCCGAACAGCGACGATGGCGGAACTCACTCTGGTCCCTACTGGGCTCATGATTTTGACTGTTTCTAGGGGTCTTCAACGTCAGAAAGTGGGGGAGGGTTCCCCTTTAACCCACCACTGAAGGGGTAACTCTGATAGCGGTAAAATAATGGGGCTAGCTTTAGAAGCTGATGTTCACCGCGGATGTTTCGCGAGCGCGAGTTCCTCGTCAACCAACAATAATTGAGTCACAATCAAAACCCGGGTAGATGAAGGTTGTCCCAGCCGGAAAGCCGCCTTTTCAATTCCTTACATGGTTCTGGGTTCACCAATTTTTGTACCAGGTTTTGATTATGACTCAATTGTGAAAGTTGGAAACTGAGGATGCAAAGGTCTATCGATGCAAAGTCGAACACTGCGAGTTGGGCAACGACTCCGAGGCTGTGCAATTTCAGCTGGGCGTGCGCAGACCGTCAAGGGAAGGCGGTTTGATCTCAAGTTGTCTAGCCTGCCATCTGGGAAGATGTACCTTTTCGCATAGGACTATGCTGTGGACTCTGTGATGTATTGCTTTCATTGCAGGTTATTGTGGAGCTCTTGGATGACTTTCAGAAGCGTTTCCACACGTGGCACGTGCTCAAGAGGCAATTAGTTCGCAATTGCCCCATGTACGATATGCTTTCTTTCGTTCTTTCTTTCTTTCTTTCTTTCTTTCTTTCTTTCTTTCTTCCTTCCTTTCTTTCTTTCTTTCTTTCTTTCTTTCTTTCTTTCCTTATTTCCTTCCTTTCCTTCCTTTCCTTCCTTTCCTTCCTTTCCTTCCTTTCCTTCCGTTCCTTCCTTTCCTTCCTTTCCTTCCTTTCCTTCCTTTCCTTCCTTTCCTTCCTTTCCTTCCTTTCCTTCCTTTCCTTTCCTTCCTTTCCTTCCTTTCCTTCCTTTCCTTTCCTTCCTTTCCTTCCTTCTTTTTCTTTCTTTATTTCTTTCTTTCTTTCCTTCCCTTCCTTCCTTTCCTTCCTTTCCTTCCTTTCTTCCTTTCCTTCCTTTCCTTCCTTTCCTTCCTTTCCTTCCTTTCCTTCCTTTCCTTCCTTTCCTTCCTTTCCTTCCTTTCCTTCCTTTCCTTCCTTTCCTTCCTTTCCTTCCTTTCCTTCCTTTCCTTCCTTTCCTTCCTTTCCTTCCTTTCCTTTCCTTCCTTTCCTTCCTTCTTTTTCTTTCTTTCTTTCTTGCATTCTTTCGCTCTCTCTCTCTCACACTCTGCTTCTCCTCCTCCCTTCTTTGGAAATGAAGCCTTTCATCATGGCGGAGTCCACTTCCTTGCTGCAGATAGGCAAAGGAGTCCGACCGCTCCATGAGCACCTTCGCCACTGGATTTGTGAAGGCACGTCCTAAAGTCAATCGAGGAAAGTCGAGGAGAGATATACGAATGTCAGTCAGTCGCATGTGTTTGTGACGAAATGCAGGCGGGTGCAGCCTTTGGCCGGTGCTCATGATGAGACTTGCTTGTGGGAATCTCTCTGAGTGCTCCTGTGAGGATTCCAACAGTAGGGTAAAATCTGACAAGCAGGGCCAAAGGGCGGCACGATGAAATACAAGGACCATGCTAGAAATGAAGCCACGGCTTATTCTTGTTGGTGGCAGGGCAAATGCAATCTGATGCATGTTGAGGTACAAGGCAGTCGCATGCTGTTGCGGAATGCAGGCAGATGCAGCCTTTGGCCGGTGCTAATGATGAGACTTGCTTGTGGGAATCTCTCTGAGTGCTCCTGTGAGGATTCCAACAGTAGGGTAAAATCTGACAAGCAGGGCCAAAGGGCGGCCAGATGAAATACAAGGACCATGCTAGAAATGAAGCCACGGCTTATTCTTGTTGGTGGAAGGGCAAATGCAGTCTGATGTATGTTGAGGTACAAGGCAGTCGCATGCTGTTGCGGAATGCAGGCAGATGCAGCCTTTGGCCGGTGCTAATGATGAGACTTGCTTGTGGGAATCTCTCTGAGTGCTCCTGTGAGGATTCCAACAGTAGGGTAAAATCTGACAAGCAGGGCCAAAGGGCGGCCAGATGAAATACAAGGACCATGCTAGAAATGAAGCCACGGCTTATTCTTGTTGGTGGAAGGGCAAATGCAGTCTGATGTATGTTGAGGTACAAGGCAGTTCCATGCTGTTGCGGAATGCAGGCAGATGCAGCCTTTGGCCGGTGCTCATGATGAGACTTGCTTGTGGGAATCTCTCTGAGTGCTCCTGTGAGGATTCCAACAGTAGGGTAAAATCTGACAAGCAGGGCCCAAGGACGGTGAGATCGAGCACAAGGACCATGCTGGAAATGAAGCCACGGCTTATTCTTGTTGGTGGCAGGGCAAATGCAGTCTGATGCATGTTGAGGTACAAGGCCGTCGCATGCTGTTGCAAAATGCAGGCACATGCCGCGTTTGGCCGGTGCTAATGATGAGACTTGCTTGTGGGAATCTCTCTGAGTGCTCCTGTGAGGATTCCAACAGTAGGGTAAAATCTGACAAGCAGGGCCCAAGGACGGTGAGATCGAGCACAAGGACCATGCTAGAAATGAAGCCACGGCTTATTCTTGTTGGTGGCAGGGCACATGCAATCTGATATATGTTGAGGTACCAGGCAGTCGCATGCTGTTGCGGGATGCAAGCACATGCAGCCTTTGGCCGGTGCTCATGATGAGACTTGCTTGTGGGAATCTCTCTGAGTGCTCCTGTGAGGATTCCAACAGTAGGGTAAAATCTGACAAGCAGGGCCCAAGCCACGGCTTATTCTTGTTGGTGGCAGGGCAAGTGCAATCTGATGTATGTTGAGGTACAAGGCAGTCGCATGCTGTTGCGAAAGGCAGTCACGTGCCGCCTTTGGCCGGTGCTAATGATGAGACTTGCTTGTGGGAATCTCTCTGAGTGCTCCTGTAAGGATTCCAACAGTAGGGTAAAATCTGACAAGCAGGGCCAAAGGGCGGCAAGATGAAATACAAGGACCATGCTAGAAATGAAGCCACGGCTTATTCTTGTTGGTGGCAGGGCAAATGCAAACTGATGCATGTTGAGGTACAAGGCAGTCGCATGCTGTTGCGGAATGCAGGCAGATGCAGCCTTTGGCCGGTGCTAATGATGAGACTTGCTTGTGGGAATCTCGCTGAGTGCTCCTGTGAGGATTCCAACAGTAGGGTAAAATCTGACAAGCAGGGCCCAAGGACGGTGAGATCGAGCACAAGGACCATGCTGGAAATGAAGCCACGGCTTATTCTTGTTGGTGGCAGGGCACATGCAATCTGATGCATGTTGAGGTACAAGGCAGTCGCATGCTGTTGCGGATTTCATTCAGATGCCGCCTTTGGCCGGTGCTCATGATGAGACTTGCTTGTGGGAATCTCTCTGAGTGCTCCTGTGAGGATTCCAACAGTAGGGTAAAATCTGACAAGCAGGGCCCAAGGACGGTGAGATCGAGCACAAGAACCATGCTGGAAATGAAGCCACGGCTTATTCTTGTTGGTGGCAGGGCACATGCAATCTGATGCATGTTGAGGTACAAGGCAGTCGCATGCTGTTGCGGATTTCATTCAGATGCCGCCTTTGGCCGGTGCTCATGATGAGACTTGCTTGTGGGAATCTCTCTGAGTGCTCCTGTGAGGATTCCAACAGTAGGGTAAAATCTGACAAGCAGGGCCCAAGGACGGTGAGATCGAGCACAAGGACCATGCTAGAAATGAAGCCACGGCTTATGCTTGTTGGTGGCAGGGCAAATGCAATCTGATGTATGTTGAGGTATCAGGCAGTCGCATGCTGTTGCGGAATGCAGGCAGATGCAGCCTTTGGCCATGCCTGGGCCCCTCAAAAGACCTCTTTTTGTTTGGCTTTGTACCGCTTTTTTTCTGGGTGAAAGGCAAAAACAAAAAGGTTTTTGGGGGTCCAGGAGACAGGTACCCCTCGCCGGGCTGGGAGGAAAACCCGCAGGGTTCCGCGGCAGGGTCCGCCCGGACTTGCGTCTGCGAGTCCGCGAGTCCGGCGTCTTGCCTTGTTGGTTTCAAGGGAAACCTTGTTCGTTTGGGAGGTAAAACCTTTGGTTGTTGTTGGGACACATTTCACATTTTTGGTTTCTTGTGGTTTAGTGGTTGAAATCCAACCTCTGAACTGCTCAAATTGAAGAATGCTCCCCTTCCAACGTCAAGTGAGGCAAAGTGCGGCGCGTTCCACTGGCTTCCGCGAGGGCTTCGCGGGGTGGCTCCGCCGTGGTTTGGGGCGGCTCTGTGGTAAGGTTCTGCAGGGTTCGGCGAGGGTCGAAATAGAGCGCTGCTTGCTGCTGGAGAACTGACCTGGGCTTGTTTGGCCATTTGAACCACCCGTTTAAAAGGCGTGTAAAAGGTTTCCTGACAAAGACGCCTTTTGGCTTGGATTTCCCAGTTCCGCCCAACATTTGAGGGCGGCAGATGTCGACTTGAGTCACGTTGTGTGGCAGAATGCGGATCACTCTTGGGGTATATAGTAGATCGACCAACACAGTTGTCACTTTGTTCTGAGCAAGCAGAAGCTGGACAAAAAGGGTATTATCCTAGGTCCCCCAGTAGTACCCTTGCTCACCCTTTTTTGTGGGAGGGTTCCCCTACTAAAATAGACCACACAAAGAAGTTGGTACCCTTATTCTAACCTCTCTACTGGAGGCCTAGTTTATCCTTTTCTGGGGTTTGGAGTTTGAATCGGGAATGCCGTTTTTCCAGGTCCGCCTGATTCGGCATCGATCGCTGACTTCTGAGAAGAGGGTCAGTAACCGAATGAAAATCCTTTGAAAGACGGGACCCCCAAAAACGGCCTCGTGTCTGGTTTTCTCAGGTCCGTGTTTGACAACTTGAAAACCACCGTGCGCCATGAAGCTGGATGTTTGCTTGCCCAGTGCTCATGATGAGACTTGCTTGTGGGAATCTCTCTGAGTGCTCCTGTGAGGATTCCAATAGTAGGGTAAAATCTGACAAGGCCACGGACGGTAAGATCGAGCACAAGGACCATGCTAGAAATGAAGCCACGCCTTATTCTTGTTGGTGGCAGGGCAAGTGCAATCTGATGTATGTTGAGGTACAAGGCAGTCGCATGCTGTTGCGAAAGACAGTCACGTGCCGCCTTTGGCCGGTGCTAATGATGAGACTTGCTTGTGGGAATCTCCCTGAGTGCTCCTGTGAGGATTCCAACAGTAGCGTAAAATCTGACAAGCAGGGCCCAAGGACGGTGAGATCGAGCACAAGGACCATGCTAGAAATGAAGCCACGGCTTATTCTTGTTGGTGGCAGGGCAAATGCAATCTGATGTATGTTGAGGTACAAGGCAGTCGCATGCTGTTCCGGAAGGCAGTCAGATGCCGCCTCTGAGGATTCCAACGGTAGGGTAAAATCTGACAAGCAGGGCCAAAGGGCGGTGAGATCGAACACAAGGACCATGCTAGAAGTGAAGCCACGGCTTATTCTTGGCAGGGCAAATGCAATCTGATGTGTTGAGGTACAAGGCAGTCGCATGCTGTTGCGGAATGCAGTGAGATGCAGCCTTTGGCCGGTGCTCATGATGAGACTTGCTTGTGGGAATCTCTCTGAGTGCTCCTGTGAGGATTCCAACAGTAGGGTAAAATCTGACAAGCAGGGCCCAAGGACGGTGAGATCGAGCGCAAGGACCATGCTAGAAATGAAGCCTTATTCTTGTTGGTGGCAGGGCAAATGCAATCTGATTTGTTGTTGCACAAGGCAGTCGCATGCTGTTGCGAAAAGCAGTCACGTGCCACCTTTGGCCGGTGCTAATGATGAGACTTGCTTGTGGGAATCTCTCTGAGTGCTCCTGTGAGGATTCCAACAGTAGGGTAAAATCTGACAAGCAGGGCCCCAAGGACGGTGAGATCGAACACAAAGACCATGCTAGAAATGAAGCCACGGCTTATTCTTGTTGGTGGCAACGCCAATGCAATCTCATGTATGTTGAGGTACCAGGCAGTCGCATGCTGTTGCGGAATGCAGTCAGATGCAGCCTTTGGCCGGTGTTCATGATGAGACTTGCTTGTGGGAATCTCTCTGAGTGCTCCTGTGAGGATTCCAACAGTAGGGTAAAATCTGACAGGGCCACGGACGGTAAGATCGAACACAAAGACCATGCTAGAAATGAAGCCAGGGCTTATTCTTGTTGGTGGCAGGGCACATGCAATCTGATGCATTTTGAGGTACAAGGCAGTCGCATGCTGTTGCGGAAGGCAGATGCCGCCTTTGGCCGGTGCTAATGATGAGACTTGCTTGTGAGAATCTCTCTGAGTGCTCCTGTGAGGATTCCAACAGTAGGGTAAAATCTGACAAGCAGGGCCCCAAGGACAGTGAGATCGAGCACAAGGACCATGCTAGAAATGAAGCGACGGCTTATTCTTGTTGGTGGCAGGGCAAATGCAGTCTGATGTATGTTGAGGTACAAGGCAGTCGCATGCTGTTGCGGAATGCAGGCAGATGCAGCCTTTGGCCGGTGCTAATGATGAGACTTGCTTGTGGGAATTTCTCTGAGTGCTCCTGTGAGGATTCCAACAGTAGGGTAAAATCTGACAAGCAGGGCCAAAGGGCGGCCAGATGAAATACAAGGACCATGCTAGAAATGAAGCCACGGCTTATTCTTGTTGGTGGCAGGGCAAATGCAGTCTGATGCATGTTGAGGTACAAGGCCGTCGCATGCTGTTGCAAAATGCAGGCAGATACAGCCTTTGGCCGGTGCTAATGATGAGACTTGCTTGTGGGAATCTCTCTGAGTGCTCCTGTGAGGATTCCAACAGTAGGGTAAAATCTGACAAGCAGGGCCCCAAGGACGGTGAGATCGAGCACAAGGACCATGCTAGAAATGAAGCAACAGCTTATTCTGGTTGGTGGCAGGGCACATGCAATCTGATGCATGTTGAGGTACCAGGCAGTCGCATGCTGTTGCGGAATGCAGGCAGATACAGCCTTTGGCCGGTGCTAATGATGAGACTTGCTTGTGGGAATCTCTCTGAGTGCTCCTGTGAGGATTCCAACAGTAGGGTAAAATCTGACAGGGCCACGGACGGTAAGATCGAACACAAAGACCATGCTAGAAATGAAGCCAGGGCTTATTCTTGTTGGTGGCAGGGCAAATGCAATCTGAGGTATGTTGAGGTACAAGGCAGTCGCACGCTGTTGCGGAATGCAGGCAGATACAGCGCTTGGCCGGTGTTAATGATGAGACTTGCTTGTGGGAATCTCTCTGAGTGCTCCTGTGAGGATTCCAACAGTAGGGTAAAATCTGACAAGCAGGGCCCCAAGGACGGTGAGATCGAACACAAAGACCATGCTAGAAATGAAGCCACGGCTTATTCTTGTTGGTGGCAGCGCCAATGCAATCTCATGTATGTTGAGGTACCAGGCAGTCGCATGCTGTTGCGGAATGCAGTCAGATGCAGCCTTTGGCCGGTGTTCATGATGAGACTTGCTTGTGGGAATCTCTCTGAGTGCTCCTGTGAGGATTCCAACAGTAGGGTAAAATCTGACAAGCAGGGCCCAAGGACGGTGAGATCGAACACAAAGACCATGCTAGAAATGAAGCCACGGCTTATTCTGGTTGGTGGCAGGGCACATGCAATCTGATGCATGTTGAGGTACAAGGCAGTCGCACGCTGTTGCGGAATGCAGGCAGATACAGCCTTCGGCCGGTGCTAATGATGAGACTTGCTTGTGGGAATCTCTCTGAGTGCTCCTGTGAGGATTCCAACAGTAGGGTAAAATCTGACAAGCAGGGCCCCAAGGACGGTGAGATCGAGCACAAGAACCATGCTAGAAATGAAACGACGGCTTATTCTGGTTGGTGGCAGGGCACATGCAATCTGATGCATGTTGAGGTACCAGGCAGTCGCACGCTGTTGCGGAATGCAGGCAGATACAGCCTTTGGCCGGTGTTAATGATGAGACTTGCTTGTGGGAATCTCTCTGAGTGTTTCTTTGAGGATTTCAACAAGCAGGGCCACCGGGCGGCCAGATGAAACGCAAGGACCATGGTAGAGACCGGTAGAGATGATGCCATGGCTTATTCTTGTTGGTCAGGTTTTGTGTGCTTGGTGGCTATGAATGCTTTAAGACTTGTTGCTTTCATGCTCGTTGCCCGGCACCTAGGTGACCCAACTACCAGACTCAGTGGACCATGCCCAACAGGTGCTTTCCCGCACGAAGGAGCTGTCCAAGGCTGCCCTCACGTGTGGCTTGCCTAGGCACTGAGGTGAGATGTGCCAAACCAGAGTGTT
>CAUJNA010003480.1:365453-375453 GCA_963377175.1 Effrenium voratum
GTATTTGATTGTTTCATGGTCCGTTTCCAACAAGTTCCCAAATCAAGCTTTATGGATGCGCTAACCCGTTCGCAGTTGACTAGTGCTCGTCATGGTTGCCGAAAAGTGTGGGAAAGCACTGGACAGTGCAGTATATGCGCAAAATGCCGGCAAACCATGGATGCGTCCAGACAAGCACATCTCCCTCTTGCTGTGGTATGAAGCCAAGCTTCGGAGCCCAGGCTATTGTGCCGATGATGGGCAGACTGGCTGCTACAGGTGCCCTGCTGTCACATTCGCGTAGCGTTATGAGTATAGGCTGACACGCATGAACAAGCAGGCATGTCTTGTTGAGGGTATCCTTTTTGGGGTTGGTTTCACGGAAAACCCACACTTGGTGGTTTTTTAGCCGGTGCCTCAGGTCTGTAAGCTTTTAGGTTTAGTGTTGGTTTCCATTTTACCGGCTAAAAGTTATACTTCTAGCAGGGTATCTGAGGACAGCCCAGAAAAGGACGCCCGCAATTCTGGGCGGTTCCCTGAAAACAACACTCAAGTATGACTGCCGCGTGCGACTGCTCCCGATGTATCCCGCGTTGCAAGTGCTAACCCGAGTAGTGCTGTTCCTGGACGTAGAGACCCCATCAAGGAGCAGCCGCAAGAAGCATATTTCGTCATGTCCCTGGTCGACATGCACATTCTCAGGGAACCCCGAGGCCCCCAAAGTGAAGACCATCGAAGGCAAAAGTCAACAAACACAACTCCCCATACTCCCCTTTCATTTGCTTAAGAATATATATTTTCCCCTGTTGGTTTTAAAGGGAATCCATGACTGGCTTAAGCAAATGGAAGTCCCCGGTAGCTCCCCTTTGATCAATTCGTGTTCCGCGCAAGGTGTGGGGGCAGGAGTCTTTGCTGCCGGCGTGGCTGTGGGCTTGGCCTGGAATGTGGCGGTGCCGGGCTTGGAGGGTCCCGATGGAAGCGACGGACAATTTCGGGGTCCTGTGGACCGGGGGCGCTATATGGCTGTGGTTGTCAAAACCGTTTTGGGATACCATTTTGGTTGGTGGGTGAATTCACCACCCATTTTAAGACCTATTGGGATGTTCACTGGGGGTACGATTTGGATTTTGACCCATGGCCATCTTTCCCTCTTGGCTCGTTTTAAACATCGCCTCTTTGGCCCGTGAAAGGTGAGTGTCCCTTGATGGGGGTGATGTTTGAAGGGGAAATATAGGGAGCCCTGTTGGATGGGATAAAATGAGGGCTGGGTTGCTTTTGTCACCTTGAAAGGGGGCCAACATGGAGCCAGGCGTTTGACAAGACCCTGGGTATCTTTTTTTTTCCTGCTTGGCTCTGTCTCAGTTTTCGGCATCGTTCTGGCAGCGAGCTGCAGACCAAAGTCATTGATCTCCATGCGTGATGTGCATAGTCTCAAGACTCTGAGCAAGCCATCCGTGGAAGGACTCAGCTTCCAGGGGTTGTGTATCTCCGGTGGCTTCCGATGGTGTAGAACCTGATGCAAGATGTAATCCTGAGGGGAATCTTCTTGACCTGGCCAAGGCCGTAGCAAAAGCACCATGTTAGCGCCGGGAGGGGCGGGTTGCTTCTCAAACAGCTTGGTTCTATCTAGGAAACTTGTGCTGGGCTCCGGGAGATGCAGACTTGAAACAGGATTACTTTAGAATGCGAGCTGTTTCCATCAAGTGTGGACGCTGGGTTTGAGAGAAACCCGGGCATGCTCGCCGAAGACTCTGCGATTGCTTGCGCGGAGACGAGTTGTGCATGGCCATGGCGTCAGACGACTTGGCAGTTGTCAAGCCAACATGTCAAGGAAGTGTTGGGAACGCAACAGCTCCGCATGTAGTTGATTTTGCAGATGCTTGAGGCTTGCATGCAACAGGGTGCTCCGAAAATCAGGATTGTCCACCACTGATGCAATCACTGCAGTCAATCAGGGCTCATGGTGTTCTTGACTTTCACACATGGGTCACAGCAGAGTCGGGATCAAGGTGAACATGTACGCCGAGCGCTTCAACGCGAGACTTGCCTCATCTCTGCCCATTTGCGTGGTGAATTGCTCCGACAAGGACTGTCAATTCTGAAGTGGACTGGAGCGTGCGGCCGAGGAATGGTTTGTTTTGCTGAGAGTTGGCCCTCCGGACGCCAACAAGTTCTAGGCGAGTGGTTTCACCAAGGCCGTGAGAAGCGGACTCACTCCGTCATGGAAGTCCCTAGTTGTTTAGACCGGGAAGTGATGAACGTCATCAGCCGAAGATGACCTTCCTTTTTGAAGACGCTGCTGTCTCTCTTCTGTTGGGGTTTTTACAATAGTAAGGATGCAATTGCATGAGTTCTACAAGTCATGGACATGCCACCACCCTTCTCGTCAAAAGCTAGCTTCCTTGATTGTATTTGTGACTATTAGAGTGGCTTCCAGTAGACCAACAGCTTCGCGGCCCAAATGAGCATGCACATTTCCCTGGTGACGCAGCCTTTAAAGCTGCCTAGGGAGTAATCAGTTCGTTCTTCACCAGCATTATTCTCACCACAAAAACTACCACCATCGCAAGCACCACTGCCACCACCAGCATCGCTATTGTTGTCAAGACAACGGTGGAGACATTCCACCCAATAAATGCTCATCGACTGAACATACCCCCCTGTTGTCCCAGAAGAGCTGGCAACTGGCCTTCACTTTTTGGAAGGGCCCTCACGCAGGAGGTTCAGCTGCAAATCCGGAGCGCCGGCATGGGTGAGTTGGTGTGCCGCACTCATTTCGGCTGAACCCCCGCGGGTACCCCCCCTTCCGCACGGTCAACCCTCGTTTGGGCTCCGGGGCAGCTCAAGATTCTCTTCGATCTAGTGGTTCTTCCTGTTTGTTGCTTGAAGACAAGTAACTAAGCATGTTCAAGATACATACTTACTTGTATTACTTTATTTGAGAATGCCCCAAGGCACCATGTATGCTAGCTATTAAGGCGAGATCCTTGTTCTTGTACGCTCGATTTCGGTGTAACGCACACGTCGCATGTGGAAAATGGTTGCTCATGGACTTATGGCTCATGTGATTCCGTCAATTCAAGGTGTAGACTGGCATTGATCGCATGGAATGACCCTTGGGTTGCACATGGAATCGATTGGCTACATGTACACGGCCCACGCAAGGCTTGATTGTATGGAGCAATACTGTCACACACACACATACACCCGCGCGCACACACCCACACACCCAGACACCCACGCACCCACCCTCGCCCGCCCGCCCACCCGCGCACGCGCGCGCGCAGGCACGCACGCACGCACGCACGCACGTCCGCACGCGCGTGCGCACGCCTGCCCGCCCGCCCGCACTTACACACACACACACACACACACACACACACACCCACGCACGCACGCACGCACGCACGCACGCACGCACGCACGCACGCACGCACGCACGCACGCACGCACGCACGCACGCACGCACGCACGTACGTACGTACGTAAGTACGTAATTACGTACGTACGTGTACGTACGTAATTACATACGTACGTACGTACAAAACCCTGCCATCGCGTTCAGTTATGTTGGTGATGTTTGTGTTTCATTCCCATGATTTCGTTTTGCTTTACCTGGTGCATTCAGTTAAACAATGAAGGGGACAGCCAAGCCAGAACATGTGGACGTCCGAGGCAATATGTGCGGGCCTATTGCGGGGCAGGCTGCAGGACAGCGGAAAATTCGGTGAGAAGAATGAAATGGAACCGACCCCTTGATATGCTGACCCATTTGAGTGTGAAGCATTTGTTCATCTGCCCTAGGACATACTGAAGCACGTCCTTCACAGTAGAGCCACAGGAAGGAAAAGATCTTTCACAAAGTGCAGTTGTGCATTGGCCTGCCTGACATGAAAAGTGCATTATTCATCCAAGATACGGCTGTTATCTTTGAGCTCCAAAAAGATGTTTGGGTGATGCACTTATTTCCAACACTGTTGCAAGATGGCCAATTCAAAAGCAATACGTACGTCTAGCTGAAGCACAGGCTGCACACATGCACACATTGTGCGTGCGTGTCTATGCGCCCACCGGCGCAAGAATTATTTTGTCAATAGTACCCACTTCATGCAACGCCTTTCAATTCTTTGGCAATAGGCATGATTACTCTTCCTGAACAGGTCACACATGTGCATGGGGTGTATGTTGCCACTGCACTTGCTGATTCTGCACAAACAGCTGTTGCAAGTGTGGCTATAAAGCGCACGGCAAAGGATGGCCTTGCGGCTTTTGGAAGCTTGCACCTCCCAGTTGTTTTGACCATGCTGTGAAACCATGGTTCTACTTTTTGCGAGAAAGTCGAATCAACTGGGATGGGCCGTGCTTGCAAACTGAAGTGTGCCATGTTTGTTTTGTCCTCCTTCAGGGCAAGGTCGGCCGCAAGGGTGACCAGTGGCAGAGCAGTGTTCATGCTTGATCCTAGGTCACATACGCATGAGGACCATTGCTTTTACCTTTGCCAATGCGCAGTCCGAAGATGCATGTGCGCAAAGACCATGCGTTTGATTTCGCAAGTGTGAGCATCTTGAAGGATAAGTACACATTCTTTGACGGACACAATTTGATTTAGGTTTTTGTCCCATGTCATGATGAGCACTACAAATGAGTGGCGGTTTATTTTTCCGCTCAAGCAAACATGTATATATGGTACAGCGTTGCAGCAGCCCCCCCCCCCCACCAATGGTCATGGGTCAGGCAAGTACCCCCCCCCCTGTGGTTGTGGTCCTGTGGTTGGGTTGTGGTGGTTTAGGGTTGGTTTAGAGTTGGTTTAGGGTATATTTAGGGTGTATTTAGGGTTAGTTTAGGGTTGGTTTAGGGTTGGTTTATGTTGATTTAGGGTTGGTTTAGGGTTGGTTTAGGGTTGGTTTAGGGTTGGTTTAGGGTTGGTTTAGGGTTGGTTTAGGGTTGGTTTAGGTTTACGTTTTAGGGTTTGGTTTAGTGTCTATTTAGGGTTGGTTTAGGGTTAGTTTAGGGTTGGTTTAGGGTCGGCTTAGGTTTAGGTTTTATTGTTTAGGGATTGGTTTAGGGTGCATTTGGGGTTAGTTTAGGGTTGGTTTAGGGTTAGTTTACGGTTGGTTTATGTTGATTTAGGGTTGGTTTAGGGTTTGGTTTAGGGGGTATTTAGGCTTCGTTTAGGGTTAGTTTAGCGTTGGTTTATGGTTGGTTGCGGGTTGGCTTGTCCTGGGGGTGCCGGGGTGTCGGGGTGCGAGTTCATGGGGTCGGGGTGTGACAGGATCCGGGGCTCGGGGTCTCGGGCCGGGGTGGGGGGGGGGGGTTATGGAAAACCCATACCATATGGGGGGGGGGGGTAGCAACACGGGACACGGGACCATAGATGTTGACATATCAACAAAAAATGTGGCAGTCGCGGAAGCTTCGCGGAAGGTTTGCGGAAGGTTTGCGGAAGGTTCTTTTCCCACGGAAGCTCGCGGAAGGGACCCTTTTGATTTGCACATAGTAGTTTGAAATCGGTTGGGTGGTTGTTGCCAAGCACGTTTACTAGCAAACCGTTCGCACGAATTCCCTCGCAGACGCTACCTTCCTCAGTTTCCAGAGGCAACTTGCCTGCGGAAGGCCCGCGGAAGCACTTATACAAACTTATGTAGAAACATGCTCGCGGAAGGTATCCTGCACAGCGCGGAAGCTTCGCGGAAGGTTTCGTGGAAGGGTTGGATACGTCAATGCAAATTTAAAGGGAATAAAAACCACCTCTCACATGTTTGTGCTTCAATGCTGCCATTATGCCACCGTTTGGTTTTCCGTTTTTTTCTTTCGTGCACTCATCTCGAGAGTGACGTGGTTCGGCGGAAAATCTCGGCAGGATGCTGGTATTGGCCCCGGGTGCTGCGGGGCAGCTGAAGCCGCCCTGCGAGGTGCGGGCGGGATGCGTCGGCACTCGGAGAATTCGAAGTGACGGTGTATTGAAGCAAACACATGGCTGTGGGTCAAAACCAATGGGATCCCGTTTTGGGGGTAGGTGCACCACACATTTTAGTTTATTTTAGTGGGGATTGAGATGTCCACTGGGGGTACGGGCTTTATAGGGGAGGATGCATTGAGTCGTTTCAGGGGTGGGGAGGTGTAGAGAAATGTGAATTGGCGCAAAAGAAGACCAGGAATTGGACCGCAGGTTTTAGTCTTTGGTTCCATTTACCAGGGCAAGCCATTTTGGGTACACATTTTTTGACCTATAGCCAAGTCTGAAACCTGGGGAGCACAAGCCTTGTCGTTTTTTCGCCAGGCGGCCTGTTCCCACTTCCTCTATGCCTTCACCGCAAAGAAGCAGCAGGCGGCGGGAACCTTGCTGTGTGTACCCTACCAAAAGGCAAGCGACACAGTTTGGCAGACCAAAGCCTTGCTAGGGCGTGAAATGTTTGCAGCTCCAGTTTGCTTTCTTGGACATGTTTGGTTTCAAACTGGTGTGATTTGCGAGGACCGTATTGGACATATTTTGTTCGTCACCAATGTTTGTTCTAAGTATCGATTTGTTCATTTGAGTAAATCACTTTACCAGAAGCCGCAGACAGGGAGCATCTGGCACACACGCGCACGCACAAGCAGACCGTATTGGAACAACTTTCAGAACTGTAAACGACAGGAAGCCGACACAAGTGCTAATGAAGGAGCTCCCAGTATGATGAGTTTTACTGAGATTGCAGCGACTGCTTGGTAATTTTAGCATGGCCGTATTTTATTATTTCAATGAACATGTGAGTCCAGTGCGGTTAAGGCACAGCTACCACAAAGAGAGTCCGCATAAGGGATATGCAGCGGAGTGGAGTAGGGTGAAACCGCGAAAAAGAAGGCAACTTCAAACCAGAGGCTGCCATTTTGTGCATGTGGCGGCTTTTGCAGGGTGCGAGCAGGTCTTGAGAGACGAAGCCTTAGATGAAGCCTAATCGGAGCTGTTTGTTCCATGAAAGATTGGTTTCCAGAACATTGGCTCCTTGGAATCACGATAGATGAGAAGCAACCGGAATTTCTAGTGGTAAAACGGTTGTTTCCAAGGCTGTCGGATTGCCAATTCTTTGGTGCGGATGTCGGAGATATTTTTTTGGCACCCACTGGAATGCGGTGAACCAAAGATCTCGGACAAACTTGCTGGTGCACAGCAGGGAGTGAGAAATGGAATGACTCTATGAACAATCCAACTGGTGGCTTCCCTTGTTCGGGAATCCTTGGGTTCACTCCCGCATTCCCTGCTGAGCACCATCAAGTCTTCCAGTAGTGAAATTGATTCCCTTGAAAACCAACAGGGGGAATAGCACATATTACGCAGATGGAAGATGATTAATACCTGGGCAAAGGTGTTTCCTTTCCTACTGCTCAGCCGGTGAGAAAGTTTAATGACTGAGCAATCCAACTGGAATCCCTGGGTTCATTGGCAAAACTTGCTGGTTCTGAGTAGGGAAGGAGGGATGAACCCGGACAGACGGGTCCCTTAAACGAAGCCGCCAGTTGGATGGTAAGGGCCATTCCATGTCTCTTCCCTTATCGCACCACTTGGGCATGGGTCAAAACCCAAATCGTACCCCCAGCGAACATCCCAATCCAACCACTAAAATAGGAAGCCCAAAATGGGATGCCATTGGTTTTGAACCATGGCCGCTTCAGTGTTTCTCTTGCGCCGCTCGCGAGGAGACGATGGAAGTCCATCGAGGTGACGTGATCATGTACACCGACAAGGGGTTTCAGGCCACGTAGCGTCGGATCCCTCAGGTGGGTAGAATACTTCCATTTGGTTAAGACGATTTTTCATTTTCCCCTGTTGGTTTTAATGGGAATCTATCACTACTGGAATTATTTGTATTTTTCCGGGGGACTTAAGCAAATGGAGGAATATGATTGGCTTATTTTCTCGCAGAATTGCATGTTCAGAATTGCCATCCCAAACCAAAGGTAAGGCCAAAAGACCCTATTCTTCATGTGGTTTGTTCACGTGGCGTTTTTTTGTCTCAACCGGAGAAATCGGCCTCATGCTTCCTTTTGGGCGACAAAAAACCGTTTGCATACACGGTTTGGCTCACAGCATTGCTGAGATCCCTTGACCTTACTATGAGCTTGAGATCCGTCTTTGTAGACGCTGCGGCCCGTTTTAGATTGCAGAAGTACGATCTCACACCCAGGCATGGAACATACCTCCCCTCCCCAGCAGCGGGCTACAACACCAGAGATGAGAAGCTTAAGAGCAAATTTTGACGTCAACACCGTCAAAACTCGCCGTATTGCGCAAACAGCACTTGACTAATTTAGAAGCAATACTCGAATTTCCAATGACAGCAGCATTGCGGTTTACATTGGTGTGCAAAGCATATTTGAGCAAACTGTCACTGGAGCACACCGGCCGTTTTGATTGCGCGATACTCTTCATTCATGATTGTTAACTCAGGAGTATGATTTTGCATCCATCAGCACCAGAAAACACAGGCGGTGGGGACATCGTCATTCTTGTTTTGTGGCTTGAATCTTTAGTCCCCGAGGCATGCGATTCATTATGATGAGCTTGGGTTCCCCCCCTAATACATGTTCAACTCGATGATGTGCAAGAAGAGGGCTGCAGGTTTTGTGTTTGGTTTGTGATTGTACCTTTTCCTTTTGTCACTTCCAGAAGACAGATCTAGCGATGGAAACCGGCTGCTGCAGGTGCTGTGATGATTCGGGTGAGGTTCCAAGCGCGCCGATGTTCCCACCTTTGCGCCTTCAACGTGCGCAGTTTGCTTGCTTGAAGGGGTGTAGTTATCCTGGCCGTCGCCCGCCAAAGGCGATTAGTTGGTTTTCATTCTGTGCTCCGTCTTGGAGTCATTTCTGGGTTGCCAGCCACCACTCCGCATTTTAGAAACTGCGGATGGCTGGCCACCTGCTCCATGCACACCCTTGACCGCTGTTTCGGGAATTGATCCGACACCTTGTGTCTTTGTGACGCGCTACTGTAATGCCCATGGTCCAGAGCTGATTAGTCCAGATTGCATGGAGCAGTGTGTATCTGATCTAGTGCGCTTTGACCCCATCTTTTGTGCGGTGACCCTCAGGGTCGCTGTGAAGACGGACACTTGTTGGGACTAGAGTGTTTCTTAGTATCAGCTGTCCTTGTTTTCTGCGTTCCAGCGCCCTTGTGATTTTTTTTTGTATTTGATGCCATTTCTGGCAGGCGAAGGCGCATGGCAATGTGCGTTTGATGCGTTTGAACTGGCCATGCGACTTCCCTCATACACATGATTTCAAAAAAGAGGCGCTGAGCTGTGACCGTTGTCCTGAATGTGAATTTGAGACGCGTGCATGTTGCTTTTGGCCACAGGCGCTGCCAAGGCCGTGTGCTCAACCCTACAGACAGAATGCATGTTTCTTCTGGGAGAGCCGAACGTATTGCTGGGACTCGAATTGAAAAACCTGACCAGTCTTGCTGGTGCGATAGGTAGGGAATGAGGGAATGAATCTGGGGATTCCCTTAAAGGATGCCATGGATAGTTTTTCTCGGGGTCGTTCCATTTCGCATTCCCTGCCTGTCGCACCAGCAAGCAATGAAATGATCTCATGGCCAGGAACAAGGTTGATCCACAGCTTTGACTCGCCCGAGGCACCGGCGAAGCCGAAACCGCCGAAACCGCCGAAGCCGCCGAAACCACCAGTGCCTTGGTTGCACCAGCTGAGTCGAGATCGCCAGTCAAAGAATTGTCAAAACATGTGCTGAAGATGAAGCTAATGGAGTGATGGACTGATGATTATCATTTTCATGGTCGTGTTTCTTATTATTGTTATCACTGTATTTTACCAGAGCCGGCGAAGCCGGTGGGCACAAGTTTCAAAAATATAAGAGCTATAGTTATTTGTTTCTTTCCTTTCTTGAGTATTGTTCTGTTCTTCTTGCTTTCCTTCCTTCCTTCCTTCGTTTGTTTGTTTGTTCTTTATTTATTCCTTTCTTTCTCTCTCTCCCTCTCTTTCTTTATTTCTTTCTTGTTTTCTTCCTTTTCTATTTGGATGTCGA
>CAUJNA010003480.1:377953-390453 GCA_963377175.1 Effrenium voratum
CGTGAACATGGGCGGCTACGGTTCGAAAGATACGTCAGAGGTCTCTGCAAGATGACGGAAGATATCCAGACGGCATTAGACTACTTTCCTCTGAGAAGTACCACAAGTGCGTGGTGTTTGTGTTTGCGTTTGCGAGAGAGTCCGTACGAATGATCGCGACTTCACAAGGTATATCTTGACAGAGTTTGATTTCTCAGAGAGCCCTAGTTCGCGCGAATCAACCATAGTAATGCGTTGTGAACAGGTGTGCAGACTGATGAAGCAAGGCGAGAGGTTTGTCACACCCCAGGCACGCATCCTGCCATAACTTGTTCCCATCTCTTATGTTCGGGTCAAGACCGAAATCCAAACATTCTCTCCAATTGGCTTCATCTCAGAACGATGGCAAACCTAGGCCTTGACTCCAGCTCAGTTGGAGAGCCTGCAGAAGCCTTTGCCTTGGCTCTGAGCCGGTTTCGAACTGTCCATGTCAATGTGCCGCCAGGATTTCATGGTTTTGACTACCCCAAGGCAGGCTCAAACCCAAGGGTTTCCGTTTTGGGAAAATCAACCACCCCTGGGTTCAAGTCTGCCTTGCGATAGTCAAAAACATGAGCCCTGGTTGCAGCCATTCACGCAAGTATGATACCTTTTTTAATTAGTTTGAGCACATTGCCGAGCGGTGGGGGGGGGGGGGGAGGATTTTAGCTCTTGCCAGTGACCGATCGACAATGAGATCAATGATCAAGATCTTGGTGGTTCTCAGCCATCCCCTTAGGTCTAAAGTGTTTTAGGGCTTAGAGGTAGTCTCCACTAAATCCACTAAAACTTAAACTTTGAGCAGGAGATCTGAGGACAGCCCAGGGTTTTCACAGTTAGCAGTTAGCACGATTGTTGCTCAGGAAGTATGATACGAACAAAGATGCATCGTTCACCTTGGCACCTCGGCTGAATGGTGTGCGTATGCCTGCGGCTTTTCACTGGTGCCAAGGGAAGGTTTTTTTTTTTTTTATGTTATTCTTCTTTTGACCTGCTGGGTATGTGTTTTGACCTGGATAAGGGTCTGCAGGGGGGGAGGGGTGTAGGAATTTATGGGATCTTGTAGTTAGTTGTGTTTTGGAAGGAAGCCTTGCAGGCTGAATGATCTTATGTGTGTGTGTGTGTGTGCGCGTGGGGGAAGTCCATTGCTAAAGGCAGAAAAGGAAACTGGCGTTCCAACTATTTCGTCTGGCAAATGCTGCTTCGGCGGCAGTTTTGACCCGTGGGGCGATAGTTGAAGAATCTGCAAGTGCTACAGCTTGCTTGTCCGGGCAGTTGATTGAAGGAACCGGTGGACATTCGATGTCAGGTTAATTACCCAGTTCACCGCTGGAGGAGTTCCATGTGTCTGTTTTTTGAGGGATCCTTTTTGGGTTGGCTATTTGGGTGTGGCTCAAGAATAGGGACCCAAATGGAACCCTGTAAATGGAAAGATTAACTAAATCTGCGGTCCCCTGGTGGTTTAATTCTGAACCATATGTGTCGGTACCCGTTTTGTTCCCCCAAAGAGTACCCATGCATAGATTACGAACATGGAGTGGCCAAAAGGTGGGAAACCAACAACAAAGCGGACTTTCACCACTAAACGGGTGGGGTCATGAATATTGATCAACCTCCAGGTGTACCTTCTTTAGTAGATCATATTACGGGTAGGCCTGACACATGACATCCTCGCGGTAGAACTGATTCTCCCACCAAGTACTTGATGGTTCAATGGTGGAAACTTAGCGAAGCGATTCCCTGCGGTTTGAAGCTAGTCACGCAAAGGCTTCCATCGAATCTTGCGATAAGGAACTTTGAATACTCGGGGAGTCAAGAATCCAGTGACCAAGGAGAAATCCGTGTTCTGACCGTCCTCGGTGAGCTAACAAGGAGCTTTTGATACAGTGGATGGACGAAATCCTGCACCAAGTTGAAACCATGAGAAACCATTGCTTGTTGGTATTTACAGGGGGAATCAACATTCTAGGGTTTCTTAGGTGGTGCGAAATGGATTTCGTCCATCCACAATACCAACCCCCACCGAGTTCAAATCGATCTTCATGGGGGCCTGGGGGGAGGGGAGGGGGAGCGAGCCCTAAGTAAGCCCCTCCCTCCCCCCCAGCCCCCATGAGATCTGGGGTCAAAATTAAGCCACCAGGGGACCGCAAGTTTTGGTCCATGTTTCTGTTTACCAGCGCAAGCCATTTTGGGGTTCCCCTATTTTTGACAACCACAGCCAAATCGATCGATCGGAGCTCAATCGATCTGGAGCTCTCTTCCCCAGAATTAGCTCCTTTTTTTTGTTTTTTGCTTCTTTGGGGTCCCTTTGTTTTCCACTCACCCGGGCAAAAAAAAAGACCAAATTTTTGCAGGGGCCCGATTTTTCCGCCCTCTCCTCTCCCCTTTTTGGTCCATGTTCCCCTCCCCCCCCCACCCCACCCCACCTCCACCCCACCTCCACCCCACCCCACCCCACCTCCACCCCACCTCCACCCCACCCCACCCCACCTCCACCCCACCTCCACCCCACCTCCACCCCACCCCCACCCCACCTCCACCCCACCCCACCTCCACCTCCACCCCACCTCCACCCCACCTCCACCCCACCCCCACCCCACCCCTCCCCCCCAGCCCCCAATCGATCTGGACAAAGGCAGAGTTCACCGCCCTCTGCCACGAGCTGGCGGCCTTGCAGAAGACCGCGGTGCCCTCTGACGCGGACCTGGACGCCCGGAGCTCAAGGCGAGAGCTCCGGTAGACCGGAGGCACCGGTGGCGCGAAATGAGTTGCCGTGGATGAGTTGCCATAAGGTGGGTTTCATGGGAGAACCATATGGCTCATCTATTTTTTTCGGAGAATCATCAGACATCAGGTGTCAGTTACCCTCCCTCCAACTAACATGGCACCTGTGGGAGGGTAGCTGGAGGATCCAACTCCTGGAGGGACCCCCTTTCAGGTGCCATGTTAGTGGTAGAGAGGGTACCATGGTTGAAACCAGAAGGTGGGTTTATAGGAGATACACATGGTTGTGAAGCCGCGAAACCATAAAGTTATAGGACAATCATCAGGCATCAGGGTGTTTGAGGTGGTTGAAACAAAAAATAAGGTTGGTTGGTATTTCTGTTGGAGAATCGTATCAGAAACCAGGTTTTCTGAAAGGTGCGAACTGGATTTCGCAAGCATGCGCAGTAGGTGTATTTGGTTTGATTGGTTACTTTGGGCAATAGATGGGTTCCACTGGTTCAGATTGGTTTGCCGTCCATTTACCAGGGGGCTCCCTAAAGGCCGCCTATGTTCAAGGCTTGCTCCCCTGGCCAGTGGGATGCGCAGAGCACCGGAGCGCTAAGGATATTTTTGACGAGTTTGACAAGGATCACAGCAACAAGCTCAGCGGCTTGGCGAGGCAAGCATGGCGTTTGGAAAGCCCTGTTGGCTTTCCGATTTCGGTTCGAAGTTCATGTATCTCGGGTTGTCCCCCGAGCTCCGGAGGCAGAGGTTTATTGATCCATGGCCGGTACCAGATTTGCACTCCTTTCATCCGAGAGAGGTAGTGAAGAAAGGAATAGTGCTGCAATGTATTGACGGAGTGGATGTGCTATTGTCTTGGTGATTCTGGCAGAGGCTAGTTCTGTAGCAATGTCGCCAAGCGTTTCTCCCTGACGGCGCCACACCTAAACCCTGCATCTAAAACCTAAGCAAAGCCAAAGTTCGAAACCGAAGCCCATGCAAACCCAAAGCCCCTAAACCTAAACACCAAACCAAAACAGTACGCGTGATTTCAAATCGCTAAACCCGAACCTGAACCTCGAGCCTATTATGGCTTCCACCCCAATCTAAACCCACCACTCCAAACCCTGCCCTAAACGCAAACCCGGCCCGAACCCAAGCTGCAAACCGAAACCTTAAACCTACACCCTAAGCCAGACCAGAACCCTAACCCTAGACCTGCACCTAAACCCTGGACGCCTGTCCAACTTGCGAGCAGCCACGCAGAAATGGGTGTCCTTTTGTTGTGTACCCTTAGGCCGATTTTGATGAACAAGCAAAAGGACGCCATTTTGGGGGCTCCTCTATCTCAAGACACACCCAAATGGCCGCACGAATCGCAGCATCTTGCGTGTGCACTGATCGGCAATCCCAAATCATTGGGACGTGGAACTGCCTGGAGTCTCCATTGAGTCTCCATCAGCCTTAAAAAATGGGTCCATCCTTAAAACAATGGGTCCATGCCCCCATTATTTCGGGCAATGGCCCCATCTTTAAAGGGTGGAGACTCCAGGTGCTTCTACTCGCCGCTCGAGCGAGCGAGCGAGTTGTGTCCACTTCCAGTCCCATGGGAATGGAGCTGATCTGAGGGGCTGGCTGTTTTGGGGGCCCCCCCACCCCCCAAAGCGATGGCGTTCCTTGAAGTGGCTGTGGCGAATTCAGAAAACCGGAGTTCCAAAATGGCTTGCCCGATCGGTAAGTGGAAACATGGACCAAAACCGGCGGTTTGCCCCTCCTCTTTAATTTTAAGCCACACCCAACTGTCCCTTGAAAAAAAAGCAAGAGGGGCCTCAACAAAAGACACGCCCATGTGCGGCTGGCTTCAAGCAACCCGAATGCGGGACGGGAGCAGGCAGGGGGAAGAGCAAAGCTAGGTCGTAGTGCCCTTGTACCTTTTTTGGGGGAGGGGTCCGCCACTAAAATAGACTACAGAAAAAGCAAAAACAAATTGGGTACCCTTATTCTAACCTGTCTACCAGAGGACCTAGGCAAAAAGTGAGAGCTCAGGCATGAAGGAGTTCAATTGGGCCTATGCCAGCCTCCAGCAGAAGATGAAGGACTGCCCCTGTGGCTGGCGCGTCTTTATTCGGGGACCCCCCAAAAAATGGGTGGTTGTGCTCTTGGGTTCCTCTTTTTCAACCGCAAAACAGATCGGGGTATCTTCGCAAGACGGCGAGCAACCCCTTTGTCTCAAGGAAGGCGATTCACAAAGACAAAAGCCAACGCCTTATGGTCAGCACGAGCCACGAGCTCCTTGGCCCTTTGAGTCAAGAAAGGAACACGCGCTTGTCCTTTTCCAGGGCTCCTTAAAAGATCTCCATTTTGCCACCATTTGAAGCATGTTGTTCCCACCGAAATAAAGTTGGAATCCACCATTTACAAGTTGCAATGTTCAGGTATATAATGCATCCGGATCCCTGTTTGCCTTCTTTGCTTTGTCCTATTGGCTTCCGAGGAGGCTGCAGCAACCAAGATCCAGGCTCGGAAGCACGCAAGGCACCCGGCACCATGCGGGTGCCTTTTTGCAGCTTGCCCCTTTTCGGGGGGGGGGGGAAGCAGAAAGAAAACCGCCCTTGGGGTTCCCCCTATGTTGAGACAGACCCCTGCGACTGAAGCAAGCGAGTGGTGAGATGAAGCGATGACCAATTTTTGGGGCAAACTAAATGCCGATGTTGGGCCACAGAATTCGAGCCTCCAGCTTGTCGCACGACCCACACCCATTCTTGCATTCGCGCATTTGTGCACGCAAGCGGTGAATGGCCATGAGTGGAATGCCTGAGATGGCATCATGGCCAGCATGACGAATTTCCTATGTCCGATGTTGGGCCACATAAATCCGAATGCCTGAGAAGGCATCTGGAAATTTGTTTCTTGGGGCTCTGCTTTCGCTTGCAGGCGAGGGTCCGGGGAAATCAAGCCAGGAAGGATGCGCAGGCGAGCTCGGCTCAGAGTTTGGTTCCTGCGCCCGTGGTTCGGAGCATAAGCTCCAAACGTGGCCATCGGATGCTTCAATGACCTGGTGGTCTTGATTTTCGGCACCCTCTCTTGCGTGGGCTTTAAACTTCTTGGGAAGACCATGGTGGCGGGAAATATAGAGTTTATACATGTTTTGGCGTTCGGACCGCGTGGCGTCAGTGGTTTGCGAGAACACGCGAGAACCAGAAAAAGCGGAATGCAAAGATGGGGGCGCGGAAGTCTGATAGGTTAAAATATGTTGAAAGCACAATCTTACGATATTTCAAGGACAGTATCATGTTCTGACACATGAGCTATCACATTTTCTCAGAAACATTGGTCCATTTCTTGTCAGAGCTGGCTTGTGTTGCGATTTCCACAGCACAGTTTCTGGTTATCGTTCCTGATGAGCCATTATCGAACGACACGTGCCTGCTGTTGTTTGGGAGCTTCTTGTGCTGGTTGGACCAATCCTTTCTACTCTTCGGTGACTTTGGCTGTTTCCACTACCCCTTACTCCAAATACCCACTTTTTTAGGGTATTTGTTGGGAAAACCTGGTTTTTCAAGGTAAATACCTCCTCTTTTAGTAGAGGGTCGACATGATACCAACTAAAAAAAGGTCGGGTATTGGGTGGTCAAGGGGTATGGGCAAAACGGCCTTCAGAAGCGGATCGGCATGGTTGCAGTTCGGCGTCACTGACACATTCGTCAGTGTCACAACCGGTTGCTAAAAGATGCTCTGAATGAGCCAGGTGTGCTCAAGTGACAAAAGGTGAGCAGTATACTTTCGGTTGCGTGCTTTCGGTTTTGGAGATCAATATCATATTACGTGCGAACCAAAACCTACGGAAATCTTGCCCGCCGTACCAATTATGTTTCATTGGGTCTGGAGGACATAGGTGAACGTACTGTTGTGTTTCACACACATGCACAGCCGCATGTGGGTGTGTTTTAGGGAACCCGCCCAAAGTTGCTTCGGTGTCCATGTTGGTTTCCCTTTCAAACAGCCCTCAAAAGATGAACGCAAGCCCGGACCACAGCTGAGCCACGATCAGAACCCGGGTAGATGAAGGTTAGTAAGGCTTGGTTCCAAGCATACATAGGTGCCTTCGCCGCCTTTTTAGTTCTTTACGTGGTTCCGGGTACACCGTGTTATTGCCGATCGGCTTTGATTCTGACTCAGCCGCACACGCTCACGCGGCAGGCCACAGGGTCGGCGCCCAAAGTGAAGCCAAAGGCGCCACCTCCGCCGAAGCGAGCAGGCACGGCTTGGGCTGAAGATCCGTGGTTGCTTTGCAGTTATATTGCCATGGGTCAAAATCCCATACCCCCGTGAACATCCCAATCCCCACTCAAACAGACTAAAATAGGTGGTGCACCCACCCCAAAATGGTACCATTGGTTTTGACTCACAGCCATATGGGTGGCGTGGCTCGTCTTTTTTTTAGGCCTCCAAAATGGTGGTCCTTTGGGTTTTGCCACAAAACAGGGGTGCCCTCGCAAACCCCCTGCTGTCAGCTTCCATGATTGTTGGAGGGTAGATAAGATGTTGGAAGAGCGCTGAGGGTGTACCTAGATGGGTATGCTAGACCATTTCAATCCCAATCAGTTTTGATTATGACTCAAGTCGCACTGTGGATGGAATCTTACAATCCATCTTGCACCACCTTTTCAGAAACCCCTAGAATCTTGGTTTCTGATACGATCCCCTTACAAACAACCGGGTCTCGTTTAATACCATGTGGGTATGGGTCAAAATTAAACCGCCAGGAGTTGGACCGCAGGTTTTAGCTCATATTGCCATTTGCCAGGGCAGGCCATTTTGGGGTTACCCCGTATTTTTAAGACCCGCGCCATGCATCGCATGCCCGCTCGCCGCTCGCCGGGGGCACATCGGAGCTTCGAGACGCGAGGGGCCAAAGCGAAGGCCCCGAGCTCCGGCACCTCCGCGGCTCGGCAGCGAGGGAGAAACCCGAGAGATGGAGCGGGGAAAAGGTTGGGGGGTGGGGGGGTGGGGGGGCTGCTGGTGTGGGGGGTGTCCTGTTTTTTAACCCCCCCCCCAAAAAAAAGAAGAAGGAAGCAAACGTGGGGGGGGGGGGGGGGGCGGGGGCCTTTTGGTAAAAAGGGGTATCAACAAAAAGGCAGAGCCAGTTTTTTCGGGTGGAAAGCTGCCCTTGATCTCCATAGGCTGTGCTCCGGACGACCATTTTCTTTCACCCAAGGTTGGTTCATGATGGAGGGTAGTACATCAGCGTCATTTGAGTCACAATCAAAAACCCGGTAATTAGAGCGTAGCAAGGGGCAATCCCAACCAGAACTAGATTCCTAGATGCGGCCGCCTTTGTAGTTCTTTACATTGGTTTGGGTAGGCCATTTTAATACCTTGTTTTAGTTGTGACTCATCTTGGCAAGATACCGTTCTCACCTACGATCCTTGAAAATCAAACTGCCAGCCACTCCATGGCCCATCGCTGACATGATCTTGCCGTTGTCGTCCGAGCTTGCTACCAGCAGGCGATTAGGCGTGCCATCAGTTCTTTTGTCATCAGACTATCCCATGTGCTCGGGCTGGTGATTTTGTGGCTTTGAGCTGGTCGTTCCTCTTGATGCAAATGGACTGGCCACTCGAACTCTGGCAAGTGGGCTGGCCGCATTTGAAGTTGAGCAGCCCGACGGCAGGCTTTCAAAACCGGAATCCAACATTGAACCACAGAAGTCGCCCCTCGCCACACGCAAGTGCGAATTGGTGAAATGGCGGTGTCGTTTTTTTGGTTTGTGTTTTTCCCCAACATGGGCATTTTTCCTTGTGCCTTCCCTTTAAGCACCACACAAGGGGGGGTACCAAGTCTCGCAAAAGACTCGCAAAATTTTGCCCGAGGCGCTGTCTCCTGACCAGCTGAACCAGCTCCGGCAGAAGTACGACACCAATGGGGAGCCTCGGTCGCAGACGCAAGAAACTGCCGTGGGTCAAAAATCGGGTAACCTGGTAAATGGAAACACGGACTAAAACCTGCGGTCCCATGGTGGTTCCATTTTGACCCATACCCAGAGCATCCAGCCGCTGGTTTCCTCGCTGGGGACCAACCGAGTGGGTTCACCTGGACCGTTTTGGCAACCAAGGCCACTTTCGTCTGTTGATAGTTGGCGGTTTCCTCGATCTCAACGGGTTCATTCCCGTTGATTCCATGAGAAGCAGGCGATTCAAACAGAACTTTTCGAACAGATGTCCTTGCATGAGGGCTAAAAATAAACACGTAGACTATAAAGGAAGGCTAAAAGAGCGGGAGAAAGTTACAACATGTTCGCCGGGGGTGTTTTGCAGCTCCCTGTATTTGTGTGTGTGGGGTTGGCGTATGCACACTTTGCTGCCTTGTTCGGGTCACGCCTCGCTGACAGCATTGTTTGCTCGCCGGCAGACATTCCCTCGGTTCCTACGAGCGTAAATCAAGCCACCAACCCTCCCACCCAAACTGTTC
The DNA here is from genome assembly GCA_963377175.1 of Effrenium voratum. NCBI lineage: Eukaryota > Dinophyceae > Suessiales > Symbiodiniaceae > Effrenium > Effrenium voratum. The sequence continues at coordinate 387,153 of CAUJNA010003480.1, forward strand.
CCATTGAGTGGTGATTGTCGCAAATGGACCGACTCCCAACTTCCCCAGGCGGTAGGGGGGCTTGCTTATAGGGGGGCTGTCTTTTTTTAGTGGTCCCCCCTCCAAACCAAAAAAATGCGTTTATTGGTGACCACCAAAAAGGGGTACCCTCAAGAAACACCCATATAATCCTTTGCAGCAGCTTGTGCTGTCCGCCGTCAGCCAAGGACAAGATGCTGACTTTGGCGCCTTTGCCGCATGTTTATTCCGCTTGATCAGGCCAGTTGTGGAAGCAGGATGTCTTCCTTTTTAGCGCTAGTCATCTAATCTGGAAAAACCATCCCCTATGGTTTCCTTTGTGGGAATCCCCGAACAGTTCATTCCCAACTCCCTGACTCAGCCATTCCCTACCTAGCGCCACTCCCACCAGAGGCGCAGCTTGGATATTTTTGCAGCTTCATGGACAGTTGGTCATCACGATCTCGTCGGGCTCGTTTTTGTTTTCCGATTGATGTTTTGACAGACAACACTAAGGGGAACCACACTAAGGGCAACCAGACGTCCAACATGTTTGATTGGAGGTTTTTGTTTGGGTACGTTGCTGGTTGAAAGCGCCCACCGCAAGACCAAGCGAAACAGCAATCGGCTCTGTCAACATTATGACCAGAGTTTGACTTGTTGAGCCGCTTGTCAGACTGTCATGTCACCGAAATGGCAAAGGCGTGTCATAGGTCTGTCTTTTTTGGATGGTACCCCTGTCTTTATTTTTTCTAACGGGAAACCAAATGGACAGCCATCACTTCGGAGGGTCTGGAAAAAGACAAAGCACACCTCTCCGGCCAAGGAGGAGTTCGACGGAATGGCAGTGGGCTGAGTGATATGAGACAAATAACGTCGTCGTATCCAGTGGCTCTCAGTTTCCACATGGCCATGGTTCAAAACCAATGGTACCACTTTGGGATAGGTGCACCACCCATTTTAGTCGATTTTAGTTGCCCGGGATGTTCACTGGGGGTACGGGGTTTTGACCCATGGCCACGTTTCAAAGCTGGGCTGTGTCTAGCAAAACTTGGTGTGAGTTGAGCAAGCTGTTGTTCTGACTCTCGCAGTTGTCACCGAGATCTTGCAGCCCCTGCACCGTTTCTGTCAGGGAAGATGGACATAACCTTCCACGGGAATTCACGGATTCAGGAACATTGGTCCAGAGATTGGTCTTGAAATTCACGGTTCCGCGGAACATGTGATACTCACGTCAAACGACCTTTCTCAGATCGCTACGGTTCCGCGGAACATGTGATACTCACGTCAAACGACCTTTCCTCAGACCGCCCCTTTTCCTCCAAAGATCGCCCAAGTTCCAGCAGTCTGGCTCGAAGTTTTTGGCTTTCGTCAGGCTCGGGAGATTGCGGAGATGAAAGGCCACAAGCTCCCTCCGGGCAGTAGCCTCAAGGAGCGCAAGGGCACGGATGACGTGGGTTTGGCCGAGTCAGCTGGAAAAACGATTGGAAGTTGAGCGTTGCTTTGTCGGGGCGGGGGGGTGGTATAGCGGCTTTGTGGTGGGTGATTTGTGAGCTGTGGGGTTGAGTTGTGGGAGCAGAGGGGTGGATAATACAGAGCGCCATCTCACAAAAAGAGTGTCAACACTAGAGCTGCACAGACAACATCAGACAGCACTCGTCAAACTCAGAGTGGCCCGATGCTGCGCAACAACCGAGACAGAACCAACAAAAAGCACATTCAAGCAGTTTAGACTGCATGTTGGTGCCAGAAGCTTGCCTCAGAGGACTTAGGGACTGCACCCGCTCGCTGGTCCAAAAAGCACGACCAGGGGAAAACATGTCTCGGTTGGGAGCAGAGAAGAATGCCCCAGCCATTTGCCCAGGAGGTCTTCGATGAGTTTGACAAGGCCTTGAGGGGCTGCGGGGCTCAGGTGTTGCATAGCCTCTTTTACGGCTCGCTGCCATTTGAAGGTGATTGAAGGCACCAGAGAAGGTCAGAAGGTCATGTTGTCGATGCCAAGTCACCGCCGCAATCAGGGCAAACACCTGAGACACCCACCCACTACTTAAGTGAAAGCATGCTGCAGCATGCTCGCCAAGAACTCAAGTGTTGGCAGAGCGCACCACATACTGATACGCATTTGGAAGCCTGGAGGACAAGAGTGGGCAGATGAGCATGGAAGAGTTCAATTGGGCCTATGCGACAGTGCAGCAGCAAGTCGAGGACAGGGGCCCATTGGCTTTTAGCAGGGGAAGAATTCGCCAGTTTCATGAGCCTTGACCTAGGTCCGTGTTTCGGTATATCATCATTTTCGAGCAGCCTTGCTTATGGGGTCCAGCAAGCAAGTGCGAGTTGCCCCAAGTAGTTCATTTTCCGGTTCTTTCAGAGACCACGCACTGATCAGTACGTGGGATCATGTGGCCGTAGTATCCAAGAGTGCTTGTGCAAGGGGCTCATCTCAGGTTCAGGGCTAGTGGGAAGACAAGATCCCAAGGGAGCCGATCGGAGTGGCGACAAGCCATGTTGGGACTAGTGAGTGCTGCCACTACAAGGCTTCTGAAGGCCTCAAAGTGCAAGTGGAGATTCGATGAGCAGAGCTGGTCCACGCGTTGGGAGGATGGATATAGGAACACAAGCGGCACTTGATGAGATTCTGCAAACTGCCAGCACAACGCTTCAAAGACGCAGTTGGCAGCAGGCTCTGTGTGTATATATATATATATATATTATGTATATATATAGTGTACAAATGAGACGGATGGACTCCTGGTTGACAGGTAGCCAGGTGCCTACGCTACCACACTGAATTTGGAAAGCCCGTTGTTCGATATATTTGTCAAGACGAGCCCCTTGGAAAGCGCTAGGGGGGGTTGTGGTTCACGGAGATGTCATCAGATGCCCTTTGAATTTCAGGGCTCCTGAAAAGAAATTCATTTGCAACCATTTGAAACATGTTGCTTTTTCAACACCGAAATAATTATAGTTGGAAACAACACCATTTACAAGTTGCAATGTCCAGGTGTATTTTGTGCATCCGGATCCCTGTTGAAGCTGCTGATAGAGGCTTCCCCCTTCGGCAGGGTGTTCCGGGCTCACCGCGTGCCAGGAGGCAGCCGCAGTGAAGATTCAGGCCTGGTCCACCTGGCTGCGGTTGTAAATAGAGCCATAGGTGTCCTTTTTGGTTGGTTTGCTTAAAAAATAGAGGGCCCTGGTTTAGATGGGGTTTATTCCATTTACCAGGGAAACCCATCGATTTTTCCAAAAGGCCACCTATAACCCCCAGCTGGCCTGCCCTGGTCAATGGAAAGAAGGACTAAATTTC
>CAUJNA010003480.1:395453-427953 GCA_963377175.1 Effrenium voratum
TTGGTTGGTAGGTGCACCACCGATTTTAGAACATTCCAGTGGTTGGATTGGTTAAGCGGTGCGACCGCTTTTTTAAGCCCATGGTTTGTGTTGGTCACTAAGAGCACCAGAAGATCTATGTGGCTGTGGTTGTCAAAACCAATGGGATCCCATTTTGGGGTAGGTGCACCACCCATTTTAGAACCCATTTTAGTGGTTGGATTGGGATGTTCACTTGGGGTACGATTTGGATTTTGACCCATGGCCATGGGTTAAGCGGTGCTACCGCTTTGGTTTTCAGCCCCATGGGTTTTTTGTTAGTCAACTAAGAGCACCAGAAGATCTATGTGTGGTTTTTGTTTTTATTGATCAGCGTGGTTGAGTCACTCCAAAGAGCGCTATGAGAAGTGCCACATTCAGAAAGCGAGGCTAGATTACCTTAGGCCTTTGCAAGTGACTCCAGCTTGTCCCACTTATGTCTCCCTATTGCGTGAGGAAATCTTTGACGAGTTCGACACGGATTTCACTGGAAAGATGGGTGGGGAAGAGTTCAACTGGGCCTACGCCACGCTACAGCTCAAAGTGAAGGACACGACTCGCGATGTGGGTATGGGTCAAATTAAACCACCAGGGACCGCAGATGTTGGTCCATGTTTTCTTGTACCTGGGCAACCCATTTTGGGTACCTATTTTTGATCCACAGCCATGTGCATTTCAAATCGCTTGTATTCATGCAAAGCATGTCGAATACTGTGTGGATGGACGAAATCCTGCACCACCTCAGAAGCCCTAGAATGTTGATTCCCCTGTAAATACCAACAAACAATGGTTTCTCATAGTTCCAAAGTGGTGCAGGATTTCGTCCATCCACAGTATGTCGAGTAAGCAAGAGGTGCTTCTTGCAAGTCGTGCCTCTTGCGGTCATTGAGAAATGCACGAAAGCTAGCTGTGCTAGCCGGAGATCTCTAAGTTTTAGCTTCTTTTAGGGGCTGAGCTTCCCATGCTTGATTTAGTCACCCGCCTCTCAGGAGGAAGCTGCGAAGGAGGCGGCTCTCTCAGCCTCTACTTGGCTGCATTGCGCTGTGGCTGCGGTGATTGGCGCTTGACAGGCCTCGAAAGTGATTAAGATCCGTCCCGTCCTCGCGGGCGGTCTTTGCAGTGGATTTGGTGTGTGTGTGTGTGTGTGTTTTATTGATGGTGCCCTTGTTTGATTGGTTTTAAAGGGAAACCAAAAGGGATGCCATTTTGGGGGATCCTCAAAAAGAAAAGGGTCACATGCAAGCTGGCTCTACTAGAGAGACCATAGGTGTCCGGTGTCCTTTTTGGTTGTTCTGGTTAATGAATAGATGGCCTTGGTTCACCTAGTCGTTTCGCAATCTACGAGGGCCACCTATTTCCCAAAAAGACACCTATCCCAGAAACTCTTCTGTGCGAGGGTATCATACTACAGTCACGCACGCCAGCGAAGGGTGCCAGCAACCACTCCATCAGTGAATGGCAATCAAGTTTGCCAGGGCGAAATATGCCTTTTGCATGCATTCTGAAGAAAACTGCTTAACTGCTGCTCATTGATTTGTCACGAGATATGTTCACATGCAACAGACGCCCCGGCCCCTGCGATGCCAAGATGTGGAACGAGCAGCAGGGCAGAAGCTCGGCGCGCGCCTCAGATATTGGGAGGAAGCGGTCCCCATCCGGAAAAGGAGCAGTCGGTTTTTTCCAATCCCCGTACTCATTGGACAAAACAGGAAAGCCGATTAGGGTCCTAGAGTGTTTGTTTGATCTGATTGAACGTGACTCAGGGGTGCCTCCCCCCCTTATGATGGACACTTGGGGTCTGTTTTGCCACCTGCTCCTTTTCGGGTATGGGTTTTTTAGGGTTCTTCGTGGTTGTTGTTGGGAAGCATTTCACATGTTTGGCTTCTTGTGGTTTAGTGGTTGAAATCCAATCACTGAACTGCTAACATTTTCATTTTTTTTGCTCCCCTTCCAACGTCAAGCAAGTCTCCGTGAGGTCTCGCGGTGGACAGCAAGACCTTGGAGCCGGCTCCCCGGGGCGACGATGGCGAGAAACCCGCCGAAAACCCGACGATGGCGTGGTGGGAACTGAAGATCTTTGGAACTTGGGACATTTCTTTGACTTCCACATCCCCATCGAAGCGATGGTTCCAATGAAACGCGCAGTGCCACGTCTTGAGTTTAGACATGCGCATGCTCCACCCAGCGCGCAAAGCACTCACCAAAACGTCAAGCACCACATCGCAGTTTTGAGACTACCATTCTGATCCCGCCGTGAGCCCAACAGTGACTTACCTGTTGCTTTGGACGTACCATCTAAAGACTGCCTGCCTTTTTGGTGCCTTGCGTGCCTTGCATTTTTGGCCGGGGGTCCAGAATGCCTATTGCTATATCAGTGCCCTTTCGAAGTTTCGAAGGAGAGAAAGATGTGGGGATGTCAAAAATATGGTCCCTTTTTGGGACTGGTGCCGCCCAAAAAGGCCGCCTTTGAAAGTTTTAAAGGGGATACCAAAAAGGGCCCCTACTTCGTGTCTGACGAGAGGATCAAAACCATCAACCCCGACGGCGTCGTGGCACAGCCAGTGGCCTCAGAACTGACCTTTGCCAGGGGTGAAGCAAAGAAGGAAACTGATGACGCTCCTCCTTCGCTTGTGTGTCTTACGTTCTTATCCGTTCTTGGTCTGTATTTGCTTCAGAAGCTGCGTTGCCTCCAGAAGCGGCCATTCACCCGAAAGCATGCAGCTTTTTGGCCAGGATGCTAGAGGAGCTGCAATGTTTTTGCACACGAAGAAGTAGTAGTGATGTCCTGCTGAAAAGGATGTTTGTGTGTGTGTGTGTGTGTTTGTTTGTGTCCATGCTTAGGTGGAACTACGCCAATCCTCAGAAGAAGTTGCAGCTTGGATATCGGATCAAGAAGGCCGGCGGAATGTGACAGAGTGGCCCCGGGTAAAATCGACTGGCGTCTAGAGGGCTTAGTGCTTAGATGCAGTTGACTTGAAATGAACCAGGGTGTTGTGTTATGGTGAATGGGATGGACGTGATTCCCCTCAAAAGTGAGAAGCACTCATGGGTGCTTCCAGTTTCTCACGCAAGGCTCCACCGAAGGTCAGGGCCAGGGCTGCAATTCATCGACTTCCCATCAAAACCAACATGCCGAGATGATTAGTATGAATATAATATATATATATATATACACACATGTGCTTATCCTTTTTGAGACCCTGCTTCAAAATATCCAGTTGTTTGTCAACGACAGCTATGGCTGCCATGCAGTGAGTGATGCTCGAAATAGAAGGGCTTGTGAGTAGTGCGGAATGGGATCCTGATGTCGCATCACTTGCATGTTGCCAGGTGAATCACAAGCCTGGCATGGCGGCATACGCGGAGGAGTTGATGAACGACGCTGTCAAGGCATGGATCTCGTTGGTGCAATGCTGCAGTTCCAAGCTCCACGCGCCATTGATCATGTCAGCCACAATCAAAACCCAGGTACATGAAGGTTAGCAAGGGACAATTCCAACCATGAATAGTTGCGGCCGCCTTCTTAATTCTTTTCGCGGTTCTGGGTAGACCATATTAGTCCCGGGTTTTGAGCAAGTGACTCATGTCACCAGGTCTTCGACATAGAAGCTGTGCCTGGTTCTCGAGCGACGAAGGCCGGCAACAGCTGTGGCTGCAAGCTTGCGAGTGTCGTTTTGTGGAGCGTGTCATTCAACGGCGCGTTTTCTCGGCGCGACCTGCCAGCCGCCGAAGTTCTACTCTGTCAGTGCCAGCCTGAGGGGCCCTTGCGATGGATCTCCATGGCACCCCCAGTGAACATCCCAATCCAACCGCTAAAATAGGAAGCCTAAAGTGGGTGGTGAATTTACCCATCCCACCCAAAATGGTTCCCTTGGTTTCGACCACAGCCAGGCGGAATAGGATCGGGCGGAAAGGAGAATGTCGCGGGTGAGGACTGGATAGCTCTCTCCAGACCGAGGACTGGATCGATCTGGAGGTGGGAAGCTTGGCCGGGGCCTCGCGCTTCTGGCCAAATCCATTCACTCGTTGAACCTTCGGCGTCAGTGGTGTAAAACCAATCCCACGAAGAAGGAATAAACCGATCTTGTGCATGTGGCCTTGCGCTTGAGTTGCGCCACACGAAATTGCAGATGATCGTTTGGCCAGATCGTCAGGCCCGACCGACCAACGCAACGGCCGGCTGATTTCTGGGGTTGTAGCTTGAATCCTTTTTAACAAAGTGGTCAGTGGCAGGGGTGTGTCGGTGTGTCTCAAAAAGGGACCCCCCTAAAAACCAAAAGAACAACACCTGGAGGGGTGAATTTGGCGTTTCCGCCACTGTCTTTGTCGTGATGGCCTAAACGACATCGCTTCTCTGACAAGAAGGTTTGGAGCGGGCCTGCCCGCCTTGTTCACAAACAGGGTTCCGCACGTTCGTCTGACTGATTTGTCCAATTGGGTAATGGTCGGTCGTAGCTTGGATATGTATTAGGTGAGCAGGGGCAATTATCCAATGGTGAGCATTGGTGATTGACAAATCCACGAGTACAGAAGCACCTTTGGTGAGCGCTCAAGCTCAAGCTCCAATCTAGTTTGTCTTGACTTGGGCAGAAGTGGCATGTCACATCATTTGTCCTTAAGTTTGCCCTCTCAGTTTGCGGGATAGGCATCAAACAAACTAATTAGGTGTCAAACTACTTAGGCGTCTAAAAAGTTGCTTTTGATCCCTCACCCTCAGTTTGCTCCAAAAAGTGCCTTTTTCAAGAATCCCAAGAGCCTGGGGTGTGCCACGGACATTTCCAGGAATCGCCGGGGCCATCTCGAGGCATGCAAGTTGAACAGCCCTCCTTGGAGTTGCGAGCTCAGCGAAGCGCCGCGCACTCTGGGTGTGGTTTGTGAGTTGATACCAAGCTGTTCTGAGAAACCAAAAGCTTTACCTCGGACTTCTATACGGAATGTCCCTTGATTCTTTTACCCCACCTTTGGTGGTTGTCCTTCTTTTCAGCAATGCCCACATTGTTTGTGCAGTTTCCTGTGTGCCTTTTTGAGGGTGGTCTTGTTTGACAAACCTTGGTTTCAAGGGGTAAGGGGAAACCACCCGTTTGGAACCGAAATGACGGGACCCATATCTGTTTTTGATCCAAAGCAACAGTGACGAGCCTGGGTCGTTTGAAGCATCCCGATTGACCAGCGATGTATAGTGCATATGTGATGTTCTGATTCCGAAAATGGGTTGCTCAGCGAGCTCTTACCAGTTCCACTAACAGTTGTCAGCAGGCGCAGTCAAAACGGGCCTTACGGAAACATGAAATGATTTCGGCCATGACTGGTCTTTGCGAATCGCCCCTCATACCTTGAAACAAATGGGGATGTCTTTTTTGACACCCCCTTTTTTTCCGACGCCAAAAGGAACACCGAAGCCATTTGGGGGTCCACATTTCTATTTTCAAGGACACCCAAGTAGGTGTCCCATGAAAGATCAGGTCGACCAAGTCCATGGCTCCTGAAATGAAACCCTAGCTGGCCAGCTCCCATAGTCCCTTAGTTCAGCTTTTGCAGTAAAATTTGCAGAATAGGAGAAACCAAGTGGTGGAATTTGTGGAAGCTTATAAGACTGCTCAGAAAAGGGAATTTGAATGTTCAATGGGACCGCGCTAGCAGATGCCATCGAAACAGGGCTCAGGGTCTTGCAATCACTTTCATGTATAATGTGGTCATGACTCGGGTTTGTTTCGGAGTTGCAAACCCCTCTGGTTTTCACATTGTTGCAAAAAAGCAAGCTCGACCTGAAGCCGCCCTTTGTAGACCTGAGATCTGGTCCACCAATCACAGCATGTGTTTCCTTGGGGGCCCTTTTTTCGGTGTCCGATTCCTTGGACTTAGCCGAACTCGCAATTTGTTTTGGAGACTCACATCGAATCCCGGTGTCGATCTCGCCTTCGGGAACTTCAGTCGGTCGAAGGGGAGCTGTGCTTCAAGACTTTGGATCTTTTCTTGCAGTCCGAGTGTTGACACTTAAAGGCTTGGCATCTCGTCCTTGAAAAGCCAAAAGGGTATCCATGCTTTCATCTCTGTGGAAGCTGAAAACGATTGGAGAAAAGAATAAGAGCCCTGCGCCATGTTTCATGTGGATGTGCATTTGCCCAGCGGAGATGTGTGCTCCGTAGCAGTCTCACCGGAGACGCCCGTCAGCGAGCTGAAGGCTGCCGCGCAGCAGCATTTCCAGCGCCGCTTGAAGCTCATTGCGAAAGGCCGGCAGCTCGATTTGAAGGCTACACTGAGCGAATCTGGGTTGCGAGATGGGGACGAAGTGGCGGCGGTTGTGCAGCTTGGCAAGCTGGCTTCCACAAGCAGGGCATTTGCTTGGCATGGCCATGGGGGCGAGGTTGTGACCTGGGGTGATCCAGAACATGGTGGAGACAGCAGCCAGGTGCAAGAGCAGCTGAAAAGCGTCCAGTACATCCAAGCAACAGCGCATGCTTTTGCCGCTATTCTTGAATCTGGGGCTGTTGTGACCTGGGGTAATGCAGCACCCGGCGGAGACAGCAGCCAGGTGCAAGAGCAGCTGAGGAACGTCCAGCACGTCCAAGCAACCGGAAGTGCTTTTGCTGCCATTCTTGAATCTGGTGCTGTTGTGACCTGGGGTAATGCACACTTTGGCGGGGACAGCAGCCAGGTGCAAGAGCAGCTGAGCAACGTCCAATACATCCAATCAACCACCAGTCCTGCCGATGCTGCTTTTGCTGCCATTCTTGAGTCTGGCGTTCTGGTGACTTGGGGTGGTAAATTCTGGGGCGGAGACAGCAGCCAGGTGCAAGACCAGCTTAGGAATGTGCAGCACATCCAAGCAACTTACGCCGCTTTTGCAGCCATTCTTGAATCTGGGGCTGTGGTGACCTGGGGTGCTGAAGGCTGTGGCGGAGACAGCACCCAGGTGCAAGAGCAGCTGAGGAATGTCCAGCACATCCAAGCAACTTACGCCGCTTTTGCAGCCATTCTTGAATCTGGGGCTGTTGTGACCTGGGGTAATCCAGGTGGCGGCGGAGACAGCAGCCAGGTGCAAGAGCAGCTGAGGCACGTCCGGCACGTCCAAGCAACTGCCTTTGCTTTTGCTGCAATTCTTGAGTCCGGGGCTGTTGTGACCTGGGGTCATGCAGCGCACGGCGGAGACAGCAGCCAGGTGCAAGATCAGCTGAAAAACGTTCAGCACATCCAAGCAACCGGAAGTGCTTTTGCTGCCATTCTTGAATCTGGGGCTGTGGTGACCTGGGGTGAAACGGAATGTGGCGGAGACAGCAGTTCGGCGCAAGAGCAGCTGAAGCGCGTCCGGCACATCCAAGCAACGGCACGTGCTTTTGCTGCCATTCTTGAATGTGGGGCTGTTGTGACCTGGGGTGACCCAGATTGCGGCGGAGACAGCAGCCAGGTGCAAGAGCAGCTGACGAACGTCCAGCACATCCAAGCATCTGATAGTGCTTTTGCTGCCATTCTTGCATCTGGGGCTGTTGTGACCTGGGGTAATGCACACTTTGGCGGGGACAGCAGCCGGGTGCAAGAGCAGTTAAGTCTCTAATCCGTGGTTGCTGTTACATAGACGCCCCACATTTGGGGCACCACCAGCGTGTGAAAGGAGGAAACAAGAGGTGAACTCCACAGCTGGATTTGTGCGTGTAAAGTGCTGCTCTGGGTCTGCTACCCTTCTCTCGCGGGTTTGCTCCTGCCTGTTGGTTGTCGTGTTGCACTCCTGCCAGTTCGCGGCCGGAAAAGGGGGGGTCGTTTGTGAGACTTGTTTTTTGTTTTTGCGCTGACATCGGAATGACAATTGGTTAAGATTTCGTGCTTCGTTGGGCCGGCAGCATTGCCTTGTTTTTGCTAATGGCTAGGTCCCCAGTAGTTCCCTTTTGGGGGAGGGTTCCCCTACCTTGACTGCTATTGGGTTGGATCTTTAGACTTCAACTTTTTGGTTGAAATCAATTTGGGTTGTCCACTAAACCCCCCAAAAGTTATTCACTTTTTGCAGGGGGGTCAACAGCAACCAAGCTACTAAAATAGACCACAGAAAGAAGTTGGTCCCCTTATTCTAACCTCTCTGCTAGAGAACCTAGTTGCTTTGGCCCGTGCCACTAGCACGCAGCAGAAATCCGTGAGCATGGAGAGCAAGACTGCCATGCTGGGTGGGGCAAAGTATGGCTTAGACACCACCTTTACAAGGGAAGAATCATCATAACCAGTGGTTTGTTTGAACATGTTTAAACCAATGGGTGGCCCCACCCTGCCATGACTTCGTCAGGATTCAGAACCTGGCAGTGGGGGGATTGGCCTGCAAGCCTTTGCCTCAGACCACTAGATCCGGCGAAGGCGCTGGGCGGAGGTTTCAACACATGAAATGTGTTTATTTTCTTATTTGTGGTCATCTTATTTTGCATTTGTTTCTTTCCTTCTTGCAGTTCATTGTTTTTGTTCAGTCCATGTATCTTTCTTTTCGTCTTTAATTGTGTTTGTCTTCTTTGTTTTTATCTATCTATCTGTCTAGCGAACTATCTATCTACCTATTTGTCTATCTATCCGTCTATCCATCTATATATCTATGAATCTATCTATATCTCTCTCTTTAACTGTATAATATCTATCCACCTGCCTATTTTGTTTATCAATCTATCTACCTCCACCTATCCATCCATCTATCTATCTATTAATCTATCTATCTATGTACCTATCTATCCATCTATTTACCTATCTGTTTACCTATCTATCTACCTGTTTGTTTGCTTGTCTGTCTATCTACTAATCTGTCTAGATATATCCCTATCTCTATATATATATATGTATCCATCCGCCTACTTATGTCTATTTATCTATCTATTTGCCTACCTGATATATCGATCTATCTATCTATCGATCTATCTATCGATCTATCTATCTATCTATCTATCTATCTATCTATCTAATCTAATCTAATCTAATCTAATCTATCTATCTATCTATCTATCTATCTATCTATCTATCTATCTATCTATCTATCTATCTATCTATCTATCTAATCTAATCTAATCTAATCTAATCTAATCTAATCTATCTATCTATCTATCTATCTATCTATCTATCTATCTATCTATCTATCTATCTATCTATCTATCTAATCTAATCTATCTATCTATCTATCTATCTATCTATCTATCTATCTATCTATCTATCTATCTATCTATCTATCTATCTATCTATCTATCTATCTATCTATCTATCTATCTTATCTGTCTATCTGTCTATCTGTCTATCTGTCTATCTGTCTATCTGTCTATCTGTCTATCTAGCTATCTTTCTTTCTAGCTATCTAGCTATCTATCTATCTATTTTTCTTTCTTTCTTTCTTTCTTTGTCTATTTATCCACCGACCTTGCGAAAGTGCTGCGCCTGTCACGCAAACTAGTCTTGCGAAAAGCGGGCGCGCGCATCCGTGCCAACGGTCCCGGCTTGGAACATGCTCCGAGAGCGCTCCGACCAGGTATCGCGATCAGGATAACTTTCGAGCATCCCAAAGCAGCGAAACCCGGAGAGCGTTTTTTTACATTTAATTTTCCCTGCCACCCGCATGCATGTCCTCCCGCGCGCTTAGTCTTCTCTCGTCATCGCAGAGCTAGCTAGCTTTCAAATAGTTCCGTCACGCGAAAGTTTCTTCTAAGCTGGCTTTATAGTCAAGATCGTGTTCCGTATCATCATTTGTGCGGTGACGGTGACATCAGAATGCCCAAGCCTTCAGTGTACATGAGTTGCAGTCGAAGCTGCCGGAAACCATTGGACCATCCTTGGGATGGCAAATGTGGACAGATACGAGACCGTTGTTACAAACGAATCCAACGTATTTCCTTGATGATGATGACAACAATGAGTAGGTGAAGTTTGATGGCGCCTACTAGAATGGCTCAATCATTGTGGTCCAGGTGGAACGAAGAGCATCCAAAGGAGCGAATTCGGCCGGGAGACTCGATTGTCAAGGCGCCGGGTGCGGCACGTGGGGGCCACGCTTGAAGTAGAATGACACAGGCAACCAGCTTGGCAAGTACAACAATTGCAAGATGAAACGTGCAGTTTGCAAGCACCAGCCTGTTGACCTACGTTTCTTTGCGAGAGCCAATCTTTTTTTTAGTGTGTGTCGTGCAGCTTCAGTGTTTGCGCAACAAGGCCAATGCTGACCGTGCCGTTCACTTGACACAAAAGTGACAAGTGTTTTGTTGCGCAGTGAGGGCTGTCCGCAGTTGGCCAGGACTGAATAGGTTGTAGTGTTTGTTCAAACGCGCAGAGTCACGCAAAGCATTGGCAGGACTCCTCTCAGCCACGGGGCAACACTTAGGCATGCCACAGTCGCTATGTTGGTATGCGCTGGTTTCGCTGCCAGGTCAATGACAAAGATGGAATCCTGGGGTTCAAGGATGTGATGATGAATCCCAGCGTTGCGGTGAGCTCGAGAGATGTCTCTGTCAGAGATTGCAGCCCAAGGAACTGCGCAATTCCCTTGACTAGATGTCGAGAGGAATGTGGTCCGCTTTTCATGAGCATGAGTCGTAGGTGTTTTTTTCTCGCAAGAAGGAAGAAGTCCATGTGCAAACCTGACAGGGAATCTGTTTGGCCAATGCGCAGGTATTGAACGTCGTCCTGGCACCTTTGAGCAGGTTTCATGATGATCCTTGGTCCAACTGGCAGAGAGTGCATGTTTGCCTCGCTTGAGCTGTCAAAGGGATGCTACCATTGAAGATAGTGTGCTTTTTGGGATGCTGCTTTGCAGGGAAACGCAAGTTTTGATTAATTGGTGGGATTCAATAATGTGCTCACTTGTTTCTGTGTGTATTTTCCCGTTGGGATGATGTGGGCAGTCTTAGACGACTCTCGCTCACCACATATTAATATTCCTCCAAGCTGTTCACAGAGCTCGGCTCGGTTGAGCTACTTGGCACACCAATTCCTATGGGGAAGTCGAACAGTTCTGCCTGTGGAGGATTGAGGCAAGTCCCAGACTTGTTCGAGACTTTGGATCTAAGGAAGACGAGGACATTCCAAGTGAGTCTTCGGCAGCTGGCTTGCAATCAGGTAGCCACTGGGATCCGACTCTTTGTCCGAGTTTCTCGGAGGGAAAGTGAGCTGGCTGAAACAGGGCTAGGCCGTAATCACATTGGCTGTGGTTGCCAAAAATCGTGGAGAACCCCAAAATGGCTTGCCCTGGTAAATGGAAACGTGGACGATTCAACCACCGGCCCAATTTTTGTGGAATTTGGAGCCATCGTATGGAAATGCGAGGTGCCCTGGCTTAGGTGCTGACAGATGAAGAGGAGGCCATGGAGAGGTACAAGGTGATCATCCAAGCCATGCAGGAGACCGACGCTGCTCTACATGCTAATATATATATATATATATATATATATAGAGAGAGAGAACACATATTATATAACACATATATATACATAACATATATATATACATATATATATATACACATGTTATACACACATATACATGCTATACAAATTGTGCATACATATATGTATATATAGACATATTGTATAATTGTACGCATCAATCTAGCTAAACATTGACTGTTTTGCCTGTGGCCTAAAGCTTTGCCAGGAGCTTTCGGAAGCAGAGAAGAAGCGGCGCACCAATGCAGATGCTCGGCGTTTGGCTTGTGGTCTGTCTCCTGCAACAAACCTCCCTGCCCTGGTGGGAGGTTGGTTGGGTTTGCTGGTGGTATTCTATTTGTTCTTTCCAGGGCAACTGACAGGGGCTCTCTTCAAAAGGGTGCCATGTAAGTTGGAGGAAGGGTAATCTATTTGTTTGTCTATCTTCCCACCTGTCTATATACCGATCTATCTTTCTTATCCTTCCTTCATTCCTCTCTTTCCTGGTGTTTTTGGTTGCTTCTTTGGTTGCGTGTTCCTTTGCTTGTGTTGTGTTTTTTGGTTCCTTCCTTCCTTCCTTCCTTCCTTCCTTCCTTCCTTCCTTCCTTCCTTCCTTCCTTCCTTTATGTCCATGTGTTTTTGTTTGTTTCTTAGGTTGCTTGTTTGTTTGTTTGTGTGCGTGTTTGTTTCTTGTGTCTTTACTTGTTTATTGTTTCTGATTGATTTTTCTTTGTTTCGTTCTTCCTTCCTTCCTTCCTTTCTTTCCTTATGTTTTTGTTTGTTTCTCTGGTTGCTTGTTTGCTTTCCGTGCTTGTTTGTTTCTTGTTCATTTGCGTGTTTGTTTGCTTGTTGGTTGGTTTGTTTGTTTGTTTGTGTGTTTGTTTGGGGTTGGTTGTTGTTTCCATTGCCCGCGAGATATCAGGAGGAGAGATATCAGGAAGGAGACGGGAGCGGCGCAAACGCCAAAGCAAAAGGCTGTTCCCTAGGATTTGACGGAATGCAAGCAAACCAAGAAAAGGGACCCACTGAATGGTTCCACTCCCCAGGAAAAAAGTCCAACATTAGGGACCCACCAACCCGATACTGTGCCAAAGTGCACTTGCTTCGCGCGCACTGAAATTGCGGTGTTTCTCAACACACTGACTTGACGAGCTGCAAAAAAAGAACTATGAAGCAAGTTGGGGCTTATGAGGACTCTCCCAAAAGGGAACCGTGTGTCCGAAACTGCCCTATGTCCATTTAGGCTTTGCCCCTCGCCCAGAACAGATGATAGTAGGGTGGAGCTGTATTTAAGGCAAGGGGGCAGTACTGAAGGAGGAAACAAGAGGCGAACTCCACAGCTGGAGGACATTCTTGAAGCCCTTAGATGCAGCCCACTCCCTGTGTTTGAAGATTTGGTGTCCAGTTGGGGCTGGATGGCAAGTGTGTCATAGTTTCTCATGTTGAGAGGAATGCTTGGCAAACTCCACACCCCAGGCCAAGGGGGAGGGGGGCGCTACTGTATGTCTTTGGCCGCTTAGTCAACATGAAAGGGAGCACTGAAGTTAAGTCTTCATGTCACGGGGAGGAACCGGGACGTATTGGGACTCAGGAAAAGCGGAGGCTGAAAGCGATCAAAGCGGGGAAGGAGGTGCGATTCCAAACAAGCAGTGCGCCCAGTGAAGAGTGAATGCTGAATGGCATGAAAATTCAAAGCCGAGGAGTGTTTTGTTTTTCCCTGGAATGGCAGGAAACAGAGAATCAGATAGCCCTTAGTTGGTGGTTTGGATTGGTGATTTGGGGTTGTGAACCCTGGCTTTTGTAGAGGGTAAATGGGGTTTACCCGTCCTGAACCACCAAACCACCACCAATTAGGGGTAGGGTGAAATGGGGTTTGTGTTCAAAGTGTTTGCGCCGCCTTTTGCCAGGTTTTGACCCAGCTGGAGGCGAATAGCAAGGACTTCTACCGGCAGATGGCGGGCGCCACGTTGCCGGAAGACCTCACTGTGCAGGAGATGGCACGAGCCCATCGGATGGGATGGGTTTGAGAACCGACTGTGGTTGGGAGGGGTCGTGAAGGGTGGGTGTAAGGGTTGGTGAAGGGATGGGGTGTCGTGGGGATGAGTATCAATTTCGGGTGAGGTGCTGATTCAGATGACTCAGAATGACTGGGATATCACACACATCAAATAACCGTAAATCATAACCTATGCCTCCATTTTGGGGCGGATGAAAACCCATGTACCACCTATTTTGATGTTCACCAGGGGTTACCATTGGTTTTGACCCACCGCCAAATCTTGGTTTCCTCATCTTTGGTACCTCTTTTAGGGTACCTATTTTGGGCACCACTTTTGTGTACCGTACCCCCAGTGAACATCCCAATCCCCACTAAAATAGGTTCTAAAATGGGTGTTGCACCTACCTACCAACCAAACTGGGATCCCAAAACGGTTTTGACAACCACCGACAAATATGGGTTTCCGCATCTTGGGTACCTCTTGCTGGGAGTACCTATGTTGAGTACCATTTTTTGGGTAACTCCCCGCCTATCTATCAAATGGCTGTGGGTCAAAACCAATGGTACCATTTTGGGGTAGGTGAATTCACCACCCATTTTACTCTATTTCAGTGGTTGGATTGGGTCCCGTTCACTGGGGGTACGATTTGGCTTTGAATTTTGACAACCACAGCCAAATATTATAATATTGGGTTCCTCATCTTTGGTACCTCTTTTTGGGTACCTATTTTGGGTACCAATGTTGTTGTGTACCTATTTTTGGCCACCACCGCCAAATGAGCACCAGGTCACAAGTCTCCGCCGAATCGCCAGGAGGAGCAGCTGAGGAGGCAGCGCTTGGCCATAGAGGAAGCCAGGCGCAACGAGGCGCGCACGGCGCGGACGGCGCGCACGACGGGGGGATGGGGTGCGAGGGGTCCCTTGCGATTGGTCGGTCGGCGGGCCCCAAGAATCGCCTTGGGACCATTTCAGTGTAGATGACAATTTCAGTGGTTCAAAAAAAAGCCACCATTGCTTACCTTGCCCCAAATAGCATGGTTGTTGTTGGAAAACATTTTACATGTCTGCTTATTGTGGTTTAGTGGTTGAATTCCAACCACTTAACTGCGAACATGTGAATTTGTGCTTCCCTTCCAACGTCAACCAAGTTAAAGGCATGGCCTTGGGACCCAATTTAGATGATGACAATCCTTAGGTAAGCAATGGTGGTTATACTAATCCCCTCTGTTTTCATGGTTTGAAATCCAGGGTAGTCCTCGTCATGGTGAATGTTCATGATCAAAAGGCCCAACAAGTCAATGCAGTACTTGGCTTCAGCACTCTACGGTTTCAGGATGACTATTCCAAGCACGCGCATCGCTTGTCCTCTGTAGGAACTCACTGAGTACGCACTACCACAAGGCGCCTTTTCTTGGTTGCAGAAGCTTGTTTCACTTCAAAAGCACCGATGATGAACAACCGCGTGCACATGCAGAGATAGGAGTTGCCCTCAACCTGCAAGATTGTGCGTGTCTCAAGCTTGAATATTCGGAACCCTTCTAGGTGATTGGTGTCCCCTTGGTTTTCCTTGAAAGCTATTCAGAAAGGTGTCACGCCAATTTTGCAGTTCGAAGGCGGTTCGCTGAATTTGAGAACGCGCGCTGGTTCGTTTGAACAGCGGAGCATTTCCAGGGCCAAACAGCCCTATGTGTAGGGGACCCCTGCAAAACTCTGTGGCTTTTTCCTTGGGTGTTTTCCTTGTTTTTTTTTTTTTTTTTGAAACCCCTCCAAAGGGGACCTTCAAAATGAAAAGCCCCCAGCAGGCCGCAAGCGCGGCCGATGACCGCCGGCCTTGGATGTCTTGGGGTGAAGGGAGTTGGATCCCTATGAATGTTCAGTCCTTGTGGTGTCCCCTCTAAAGCCAAAAGAAATGGGCATCCTCAAAAAATGGGTATCCTAACCCGAAAAATGTTGGTTCCTTTTTTCCCTTCCAAAATTGGGTATCCTCAAAAAGCACGTACCCAAATCAACTCCTCCCCAGATTCTCGTCAGGAGCGCGTCTATGACTACAAGTGCCTGGCTTAGGGTTGCTGCTTCCCCTATGGTTGCCTAGATGCCGATCACGGACAGTTCTGCAAGTTTGGGCCCATAGGCGGCCTTTTTAGGTTAATGTCAACCCCGGATGAATAAACCCCTGGTTGATTAATAGGGGGGTGTCCCATCTTAGTGGGGAGTCAGACCGCTTTTGGAGGGAACACCCACCTAACAATGGGACGGGTTTCTTAACCCCGGGTCAAAATTAATTTGATTGGACATAGATGTGTTCCACTGGTTTTCCACTGGTTGCCCCATTTCGCCGGGAAATGAAGAAACGAAAGGGGAACCGACGTTGCCGTGCTTTCAGCTTTCAGCTTTCAGCTTTCAGCCTGGTTGATTGGAATGGCATCCTTGATACAAAAGTACATGTAATGTCCCAATATGATATACCCTTTCCAAATAGGATTTGACTTCAACTAGAATTGGAATTTTGAAAGTAGTTTAAGGATATAGTTTCCAACATGTGTTTTATCTTCAGCTATAACTTAAATAAACAACTCCTTTCCAAATAAGAGTTACATGAACATGTAAACATAGTTTCGGGTAAACTCCAACTCATCAGAACAAAATAAAATTAGATAGGAGTTGAAACCCAAATAAAATATACTTGTTAAATATTATATATATATAAACACTGGGATTCAAGATTCAAGATTCCCAAAAAGCATTTTCTCAGATTCTTGAATCTTGAATCCCATATTGTTTTATTAAAACAAGGCAGCAGAAAACGGGGTTGTCCCAATACTCTGAGATGGATACAAATTTTCAGTCAGATGGCAGATTTTGATATTTTTGCTTGCACTACATATGTCTGCACACATGTATATAGATATACAGATAGCACCCCCCCAAAAAAAAAATAAGCACGAGGCAAAAAAGGCATAAAACACTGGTAAAACACAGCTCATGCGCACCAAACCAGGGTCCAGGGGGGGAAGGTACCATATGTATATATATATATATATCTATATGTGCATATTCTTGGCAGCCTAGCCGTGCAAAAAATGGTTGCCCCCGAGAGGACATGCACTTACCACTTTCTGGGCTGGGTGCAGAGGCTACGCCAAGGTCATTGGCCGCCAGGGAGCCCTCCCTGGGAAGTGAGTCGAGCTGACGCCTCAGTTGCTGGCACCCCGGCGAAGTGGCAGGACCAATCATCGTGATTCCGCTGATCAGGAATTGCTTGGCGCAAGGTTCAACCGGCGAGTTGAAGTTTTCGTTTGCCAGTTGAAGATGGTCAGCTTCTTGCTTTCTTTTCCTGCTGCCAAGGTGTGTATGGGCGTTCCACATTCGCTTGCCCGTGTTGTGGGCGACTGTTTCATGTCTTTGTGGAGGCACAAGGGCAATAGAGAGAGGGAGAGAGAGAGAGCGATAGCAAGAGAGTGAGAGATTGAGATCGTATGAGAGTTGAGAAATGTAGAGAATGGAGAGAGTGAGAGACTTGACAGATTCAGAGAGTCGAGAATAAAGCCAGCTCATGAGAGTCTAAGCAAATTGGATTTTATCTTGGAGCCCTGTGCTGGATTAGTGCTTGGATGTGTTTTGCACTTGCAGGATCGTGTGAAGAAGGATTGTGTGCATTGTTTGCTTGCGCGCAAACATAGATGTTCAATGACATTGTTGCAGCCTGTGGCATGTTGCAAGGCTTGTGATTTATTGACGGCATGGTTGAAGTGCTGCGTCGACAAATAGTAATTGCTGTTGCTTTGTTGCAACCCCTGATGGTGCTTGCGAGACAATCACCTTCAGGCACTGGCAACGGGGGTCCTCAAAGAGCAATGTACATGGTGCGGATCTATTGAAGTGGTGTGAATTTCAGCGGGGGACCCGCTGGCGGACACCACGGCTGGGATTCATGTCCGCCAATTGAGGTGGGTCCCCATTACAAAGTCATGGTGTGATTCCGTGTTTCCTTACAGGGAAGGGTTTGCTCGGGTGCCTTCAATGATTCCGCAGGCCGGTCATCATTATGCCGTGGTTGCCCATGGTGTGGAACTACTTGGCCAAGATTCCGAGCCTCTCCCTTAGTGCAACTCCGGATCATTGTCTACCCAAGGCTAATGAGCAGTTGTTTATTAGAGCCCCAAACTGGCGGTGTTCCTTTTTGTTTTTCCTTTAAAACCCCAAACAAAAGGCGTACCTTCAACAAAACATGCACACCCAAAGGTTTAGTGGATGGTGTTTACTTTAGTCTTCTGCAGGGTTCTCGCAAAAATTGAGCTCAGACATTGCTTTTGTAACAACCACTTCATGGTTGTTGTGGGGAAAGATTTACATTTTTGCTTATTGTGGTTTAGTGGTGGAATCCCCACTTAACTGCTAAAGTTAAAATTTGTGCTCCCCTTCCAACGTCAACCAAGACTTCTCACAGATGTAGTGTCGGTCAGCTCAGCCTTCCTGGCCTCGTGGCTTCTCTTTGGCCTTGCCATGGCGTTGGGCCTTCGAGCCAAGCGCAGTTCGCTTGATCAGGCGATGCTGTGAACCTCTGGGTCAAAATAAAACTACTAGGGGACCGCAGGTTTCAGCCTATGTTTCCATTTACCAAGGTCCCATTTTGGCGGGTTACCCTATTTTTTGACCCACAGCCTTGTCAGAGCTGGAAGCGGAGGGGCTTGCTGAGAGTTGTGGCAATTGCAACGCATATTGTCCAAAGGTTTGAGTTGGGCAGTGCCATGGCCAGCTAAATGGGGGGGGGGGGGGGCGGGGTGTCAAAATTTGAGGGTACTAACTGTTGGTTGGTTTGAATGGGAAGCCAGTAGGCAAACCACAATTTCGGTGGCTCCCTATTTTGAGTACCAAATACATGGCCATGGGTCAAAACCAATGGGATCCCATTTTGGTTGGTAGGTGAATTCACCACCCATTTTAGGGTTGCTATTTTAGTGGTTGGATTGGTTGATGTTCACTGGGGGCTAACCGATTTGGGTTTTGACCCACAGCGATGTGGGGTTATCCTTCTTCGGCGAGACCAAAGAGCAGGAGGCACATGTTCAGCTTTTGGTGGAACTTGATGCTTCACTTCACTCAGCCTGAGCTGCTCGCAGAATCTTGTTGTCACTGCTTGTGGAGAGAGGGCCATACTTGTTGTGTATAGCTACACTATATATATATATATATGAAGTATGTGTATGGAGCAAGCAACAGGTTCAGCAGCAATCTCGGCTCGAGAGAACCAAGCCGCATGGCGCCTTTCTCGGTGCGCTAATGGATGGCAAGCCCGCCAGTGCGCCGGAAAGTCCGCCGCAGCCGCAGTCTCTCAGACAGGCGCCAGGCTGTTTGTTTCGTGTGGCTGGCTCAAAATTCAAAACGAGGGGAGGGGCGCAAACCCCACAGGAATTTTGGGACCCATGTCTCCACTTACCGATCGGGCCGGTTTTTTGGGCCACCCGCCGTTTTTTCGCATGTCTGGTAGCCTGGGCTTTGGGGCCCAGCGAATGCAGAGCCGGAGTTTCGGCGCTGGAATTTCTGCTCAAGCAGTCCCAAAGCGATCTCGGGAATTTAGTAGAGACCAGGTGTCTCTCGTTTTGTTTTTCCGATTTTTTGGCTAAGAGCCTTGAGCAGGAGGGGAAGAGTTTCTGAGGTCAATTGAAGCCGGTTGGATGATTCTATCGTTTGAAGAGACGTAGCCGGAGGTTGGATGAGTACTGCTTCGCGAGCTTTGTGGCTGGCCTAGAGGAGGATGAGGATGCAGAGGCGGTGGTTGTCAAAAATGTGGTGGGTAATTCCAGGGCATGGGTTGCCCTTGGGGGGGGGGGGGGGCATTGTTTTTTACGCAGGTGCTGGTGAAAGCAGTAAACTTCCATTTGCTGAAACGAATGTCTTTTTTTATTCTCCCCTGTTGCTTTTAAAGGGAATCGATTTCACTATTGGACATATTCCTCATTTTGCCAGGGAGCAAAAAAGCAAATGGAGGTAAACGGTGGTGATTTCAGATGTTTAACCCATATATAGCCTTTACATATGTTAATATAGCCTTTACATATGTTAATATAATGTCAGTGGGTGAGAGGGTACCTTGTTCAATGCTGCATTCTCATGCAGCATGCGAAGGTGACTTCGAACACAGAAGCTCTTGAAGCTGAGTTGCTTTGCCGTCAGAGCTTCTGTCAACAGCTTGGGTTTTCAAGGGTCCTTTGCATAGCAGTCGAATTCAAATCGGTCCAACAGAGCAGCCCTGCTTTTCTCTTGCAGGTAGAGGAGGAGGAATTTGCCGCCTACGTCTCTGAGTATGCATCTCTTCGAAGTGATGCCAGGACGTACCTGCATGCATGCTAACGAGAGATCGTGTAGTGTCACGTGAAAAGCGATGATGTTGCAAATTGTCGGAAGGCCTCTTTGTAAGCCAGCTGAGGATGAGAACAGCAATGCCTAGGCGTGATTAATACGACTTGCTAAGGCAGTAAGTGTGTTTGTGTGTTTTGATCTCCTTTAGTAAGTTTCTGCTTGATGCCTAAGATTTCTTTCGATGACTCACCCAAAGGTGAGGGTGTAGAGGTTGCGATTGTTTGCCGCCCAAGCGGTCCACTGCCGTAGAGCATCCAGTCTCACTGCCAGCTGTGGACTACCAGCTGTGGTCCGCACCGCACCTTTGAGAGAGCAGACAGGAGCGACGAGACGGTCGTGTTCACTGCCACTGAGTCCTCCTCCTTCTGGGTTTCTGTAGCCAACGTCACAAAGCCGGGGCCCACAGCTGATCTTCCTGCAAGATCATTGTTTTAAGAAAAACACATACATAAATATGTATGTGTATGTACATTGGTGTGTGTGTGTGTGTTTCCAGATGATACCTGTCAGGATTGGTTGCTTTCCAGAAATCAACCCGGCCCCATTGCTAAAGAGGCTGAGTGCGAGAAGACCTGAAATTTTAGGCAGTAGATCCTCCTTCCAAAACAAAAACAACAACCAAAAGTGGTTTGGCCCAGATTCAATTAGTCATCGAGGCTGAGACACGGCTAACACAAGGCTGAGACAAGGTTCCTAAGGAATCTCCGTCGAAAAAGCTCCCTCAGGTCATTGGTCGGCATCGGCATGCTGACACTGCCACGCGCTGTTGCAGAAGCCGCCAATCCTTTGATGGCACCTCGGCCTAGATAAGCTGGCCATGACCGATGGAATGGGGAAATTGGAGCCGAGCAATGCAGCAGTTAGCTTTTGGTGCTTGGCAAGGTGTTTTGCCGTGGAATGTGTGGTTCAAGACGGCTGTTCATGAGGCTGGAGCGATCCTCACTTTATCAGATGTGTGTTTGCAGGGTGTCATTTCAACAGGTCCTTGGTTGACGAAGGACCGCACGTGAAGCAAACCTCTCCTCAAAGGGCCGCAAAATTTGTCATTTGGCTGTGGGTCAAACCCTTGGTCCATTTTGGGGTAGGTGCACCACCCATTTTATTCTATTTTAGTGGGGAGTCGGATGTTCACTGGGGGTACAGGATTTTGACCAAACAAAAAGGCGACCATGTGTACCCCAGATCTCTGGTGCCAGCCTCACTTTGCATCACGCGAGGCTGTGGTGGGTTTGCTGCTCTGCGGAGCCCTGAGCGCCTTGACCTTCTTCTTCCTGGGCTACTGCGCGCATCTCACCCACACGGAGCCGAGGGAACCGGTGAGCTGTTCGACCGGTTTCCAGGAAGAGGGCCTGTGTCTTTGAAGGGATGTTTTTTTTTTCCCCAACAGCTGAAAGCTTTGGGGTCTCAGCCCAGATAGGCTCCGGGGTGGTCTGGGGCAGTTCTGAGGTAAGGTTCCACGAGGGTTCCACCAGGGTTCCACCAGGGTTCCACCAGGGTTTCACCAGGGTTCCACGAGGGTTCCACGAGGTTCTGAGAGGGCTGCGGGGTGGTGCAAGCACTAAAAAGAGCACTGCATGCTGTCGGGGATATCACCTGAGCCTATTTTTCTGGGTTGCGAAAAACAGGGAGCAGCATTAACACCAAAAAGATCTGGCTTAAAAAAAGACGCAGCACAACTCGTTTGGGGTCTCGTCTATTCTTGAGACAAAGCCAAAGCAACAGAACAGAACGAAATGAGAAGAAAATGGATATGGAAGCCGAAAAAGCACAAGCAAGGAGTGATCCTGTGGAAGATGCGGAGATATCGGAGAGTATGCACATATCATAATACACATATATACATACGCTAATGTGAAATCATGACAATATTTTTCCTTCAAGGTCGGCTGGCAACAGGCCATGGTTCAACGGGCAAGGCCATGAATTGGCACGACCTAGATTTGCGGCACACGCAGGAAAACGAAGCCGCCCACCTAATTTAGTATTTCAGCGTATCACGACCCAAGAGCAGTGTCATTGGCTTCTCCTTTGTGGTGACTCACAGAAAGACCAGACAACCTTTGCTTGTCGGCGGCCAAATGCACTGGCCGGGGTGATTGCTGAGTACGTAGTCTGAAAGGGCATCAAAGTGACATTGGAACGACATCCACGGACTTGATCACATGGGACCACTTTTGCCTTGTTGCCGCAAACCGTGCCCAAGCAAGACAAGTGCTCGCTTTGGTGTCGGGGCCGCAGCTACTGCCACGTCAAACGACCTGGACAGCACTTTTGACCACATTTCGAATCCAAGCACACAACGCTGGTCGCATGAAGCTTCTTTTAGACAGTGTTACATGGCTAAGTGAAGCCGCCCTGCATGGCAGAGACCATGTCACTTCGAGGGCAACAGGTGGAGACAAACGGAGTCTTCACATGGCTCATGGTCTTGATATACTAATTACAGCTTGCTTGCCAGGAATGAGATTTGTTGTCTAAACACTCGATATTAAGAAAGTTCAGTGCATCCTGGTCACCAGCACAGCAATACTCACCTCTAGACCCCCATGGACTTTTGTTTGGCTAGGGGAACCACTCGAAAGACGTCACATCCGTGCTTTGCAGGAGACTCTCCCCCGGCTTTGGGAGCAAGCAGTGGGGCCAGAGAGCGCCTTCCTTGTCGAGGGCATGGTGCTGCTCAGAAAGCAAGGTGCTGACTTCATTTGCACCACCGGAAAACGGGAAGATCGGAAGGGACGTATCAATGGCCTGCAATGCTGATGTTTGCCTCGGATGAGGAGGGGATAGTGCCGGAAGCAATCAAGCTGCTTGCATTCTGTGTGTTAGTGTGCACGGAGGGCCAGTGGCATGTCAGTGCACTTTTGTCAGCTCCGTGTCGTTTTGCATAGTTATCATATTAATGGTGGAAATCGAGCTCAAAACAGATGTGCTGGGCATAGCAATGTGTTGCTATTACAAGTGCTGCAAGATTTACTCAGGCCATTTGCAGCGTGTGACTCTTCAGCATTGCCCTCATCCAAGGTTTGTCGACACTGGCCTGAGTTGCGTTGCTTTCGCCCTTTTGATTGGCGACTACACTGCAAGAAGTGTTGCTTGGCTTCGCAAGAAGGCAAAAGCCTCCAGTGAGTCACAGTCTTGCATTGCATGGGCATTGCACAAGTGACGAGATGTCAGTCCCGTCTTATCAGCTTGGTGTGTTTTCTAGGTTTTTTTTGCTGTTAGGTTGCAGGTCTTTGCCCGGGCCTACCACCAGTGCTGCACTCACGGAGGACGCTGGTGGCGGCTGCCACTCTTTTCATTTTGATCCCTCTATGCCTGAAGCGCCACTTCTCTTTGCTGCGGGTGTCTTCCGTTGCCGGGCTGGTGTGCACATTGCGCCTGGGCTCCATTGAGATGCAAGCCCAAGATTCCCGGTCAATCAATGCAGTGTTCGCATGTTTTTCTTGTTTTTCTTGTAATGATGTGCCTATCATGTCTAATGAGCGTGTTGAGAAATGTCATGACTTCTTTTTGTGGGTGACACTCGCGTAAGGGGCACTGTGGGCGTATCAGTCTAAGAGTCTTGTTCCTCGTGCCTCCACGAAGGTATGTATTTTTCTATGTCACGCTGGATGCAATGACCTTCATGGTGACCGACGATGTTGAGATTCACGCAGCCAGTGGAACGGATGTGTGTGGTCTCCTGAGCAGTTTGGCTGCAAAGGGGCCCCGGGCTACGCCGTGGCACAGGGCTCACCCACTCACTGTCATGTGTCTTGAAATTTCGCAAATTGAGAGTCGAAACATATTCTGCGCCGGTGCCTTGTGGTAAAGCCCAATGTATTGTGCAGGTACTGAAGAACAAGTGCGCTCCATATCGCTCCATTTATGCGCGATGAGTGTCTCAGTTTCGGCTTGGTTGCGTGGCTTTCTGCGCTTGTGTCCGTTGCTGAATGTTCCTTTCTGTTCGAGCTGTGTGCTGCTCTTATTCGCTTCTTGCAAAACTAAGGACTTGTCATTTGCCTAGGGAAACCTACTTGACACGTAGCTCCTGTCTTCACATCAGCTCGGACAGCCGATCGCATTGGAGGTGTCCATTTCCCTATGGCTGTGGTTGTCAAAACCGTTTTGGGATCCCATTTTGGTGGGTAGGTAAGTTCACCACCCATTTTAGGACCTATCTTAGTGGTTGGATGTTCACTCACAGGGGGCTGACCGATTGGGCTTTGGATTTTGAAAAGCCCATGGTTATATGGGTATGGGTCAAAATGAAACCACCAGGAGTTGGACCGCAGGTTTTGGTCCGTGGTTCCGCTTACCAGGGTTCCATTTTGGGTACCCATTTCTGACTCGTGGCCATATCTCCCAGGAAGCTTCGGCATCTACGCCTGCGCCTTTATGGCGCACTTCAATGCGCCAGCGTTCTATTCAGATCTCGAAGGCTTGGCAGGGGCAGAGAGATGTCGAGTTGAGACGCAGATAGGCCTAACCCCAAAACCCCAAAACCCCGAGCTTTATGGCCGGAAATGTTATTCAATTTAGAATGGGCACTTCGGCTACTTGAGTGTCCAACACAAGTGTCCCTTCATGTGATCTGGGTGAATTTTTACAACCTCACACGACCTCACCCCAAAGCCCCACCTGTAAATGGGTATGGGTCAAAGTCAAACCAGGAATTGGACCGCTGGTTTTGGTCCATGTTTCCACTTACTAGGGTAGTTGGGGTACCTGTTTTTGACCCACAGCCATATCGAGCTGAGACACAGATACTGTGGATGGACGCGAAATCCCCTCGCACCACGAAATGAAACCATGGTTGAAACCATTGTTTGCTGGTAGTTACAGGGGAGTCATCATTCCAGGGGTCCTTGGGAGGTGCAAGATTTCGTCCATCCACAATAGGCCTCGGCGACTTGTTTGAGTGTCCAAAACAAGTATCCCTCAATGTGATGCGCCTTGCAGCTCCGGATTCACTGTCGATCCAAGTATTATTGTTTCTGTAGCAAGGCCTCATTGGTTTTTGCTTTGTGAGCATTAAATTGTTTGTGGTTGTTGATGCGTGTCGGTGTGTGTGTGTGTGTGCTGGTGTCCAGGGTCGTGTTCCCTATTTGAGAAATGGCCACAGCCGTCACCATCCACTGAGTATGCATTTGCACACTCACCCAGCCCTCAGTTTACGACAATGTGCTGAGATTGCAATGTGACTCGTATCAACCTGTCCCAAGATGTTTGTCTTGGCCACTCTGAATTAATTCTTTCACACATTCTGCACCATGTCAAACAATTGGTTGCAAGAAGCAAGGGTGGCTTTTCTCCTGCTGAAGTTTTTCCATCCGTACATCCTTGAAGAGCAAGGCTGGCTAAGTCGAATGTGCACGGGCAAATCCGGCGAAGATCCTCATGGCTTTTAGAGCAACACCCATAGGCCAAAGGCGGACAGCGAAACAGACATGGGTGTGGGTCAAAACCAATGGGATCCCATTTTGGTTGGTAGGTGAATTCACCACCCATTTTAGTACCTATTTTAGTGGTTGGATTGGGATGTTCATTGGGGGCTAACTGATTTGGCTTTTGACCCATGGCCACATGGGTATGGGTCAAAATGAAACCACCAGGAATTCGACCGCAGGTTTTAGTCCTTGGTTCCATTTACCAGGGAAGCATTTTGGGGTTACCCTATTTGTGACCCAACCAACGGTACCATTTTGGTTGGTAGGTGCACCATTTTAGAACCTATTTTAGTGGCTGGATTGTTTGATGTTCACTGGGGGGTAACCGGGCTTTTGACCATGGCCACATCGGCAGGCAAGAGCCCGAGGAAGTTCGCGGAGCTCTGCACTGCGGCGTACACCGTGGCTTTCCTCATCTACGCGGCGCCGCCCAGACCGCAAAGCATGTGCGGTTCTTGCCTAGCGTCGCACGTGACTGGAGTGAGACAGGTGTGGTCTTTCTTCCTTTCTTTTTGGGGTGGGGTTATTTTTTCTTCTTTTTTTTCGGGGGAACTGGGCTTCAACCGTTTTCCGGGGTCGGAACTGGGGAGAAGGTTTGGAATTCGGCTGGCGAGCCTCCCGTATTACCAAGGTTTGGGCTTGCCGGATATGCTCGGTTTGGGCCCAGCGTGCCGGGCAATGCCTTGACGGGCTATGACTTAGACACGCCAGCGCCCTGGCAATGGAATTTTACTTCGTTCCACGGGTTGATTCCATTGCTATTCTGTTCAACCATCGTTCTTTTGAACTCCCTGGCAATGGAATTTGACTGGACTTCCTACTTAGTTCCAAGGTTTCATTCCTTTTCCATTCTGTTCAACCATTCTTTTCAAAAACCGATCGCTGTTTTAACCCTGGGTATTTAAGATGGTTTCCTGAACAGATTCGGATCCCTGGAAAGACTGGGGGAAGCTTCCCGTAGAGTGAGCTTCCTGGTGGTAAGACGCTTGGCGAATGCCGGCAGGACCAGCCAGGAGAGATAACACATGTGTGGGAGGCTTGTTGGTATCATTGCTGTCTCAAGTCTGAAGCGAAGAAGCTGTAGGGTCGAAAAGGACGGCCAGTGCTGATCCGGATCAAGTCTGTGTCCATCTCAAATCGCGATTCGCATGATGGTCATCGCGCCGTAGCAGGAGTTACATACCCTTCAGGATGCCATGCAATCATTTGGCCCGGATACTTTCACACGTAAATCACTGCAGGTGCTTTTGATGTGGTTGCTTGGCTGCATCTTGCGTGTTTGACGAACTTTGCATGAAGTTGCTCTCAACAATTTGCTTGAATTCAGACGAACGGAAGGTCGTCTTGAGTCGTCTCATGTCAGAAAAAGTTGTGGTCCCGTGATCAGCTTGAACCCAATTGGCGGCATGGTGCACACCACCCAGTTGCCAGTCTTGTCCACGCGTGATCAGTTGATATCCGATCCAAGGCTTGGCATGGGGTCGCCCGGCTGCAAGGGGGCAAGAGGGGCTGATGAATCGCAAGAAAGCGGTTCGCTGGGACGGGATTCCAAGCAGTTTCCAGTCTTTAGCACAAGATCCAGACGAAAAAGAGTGTGGCGAAAGGCGAGCTTATCCAACCAGACTTTCCAAGAACTAGAAAGGTTGGGTTAGTCCATGCCACAGCCAAATGTCCAACCTAATCTCGGAGTCGTCCACGTTGATCAGAAAGTAGCCCGAATGAATGGGGCGTGCATGAATCCGAGATGCATTCGCCGCAAGCGGCGCCCGAGCCCTCTAAGTTCGATAGGCAGGGAATGAGAAATGGAATGAATGCCCAGATAAACCATCCCCTATGGTTCCTTTAAGGGGATCCTCTTCCAGTTCATTCCCAAAACCCGGACTCAGTCATTCCCTACCTATCACACCAGCCATTAAACAGAACACCGATCACTGGCAAAGGATACCGTTTGGTGCCCCATGCACCGGGTCACCCACCGCACTTTTGGATTCCTCTCCGCCCTCGGACAGACCGATCGATCGATCGATCGATCCGGCCTCGAGCCTCAGGCTGTGTGTCGCAGCGTCCTTTCCACTGGTCTTCTATGCGCACAGGGACTCCTCTATGAGACTGCTGAGCCGAGCGTTGGGCTGGCCCCTGGATGCCTGGCATTTTTTTTCTGAGAGAGAGAGCCGGGGGGCATGGACCGCAGGGCTCAGGTGTGTCATTTGTTTTGGAGAGACGGGATATGGACGCAGTTGTTTTTTTTGTCTACAAGCTCCATTTAACGGTCGGGCAGCCCATGTTGGGAAATCCGATTCCTTTTTTTGAACCACACCCATATGTTTGCTCGAATTGTCCTATTCTCCACGGAGGATTCCTGTTTCAGAGAGCGACGTGGATTAAGAGAATGGACAATTTAGCTTCACATGTTTAGTGGGGCTCAATTGTGATGGTTATCGACTTTGCAGTCTTCCGTTGATAGGAGTTACACTGCGACACAAATCCCTGCCAAGAAACGCATTAGGCTTTGAACATGGTATGAATGAGCTGCTCTCTTACTTCAGAATTATTCGGTCTATTTGGAGCCAATGCAGGCACTCATCATGGCGGGCCTTTTGTCCATGCAGATGGGGATGGCTCTATGGGTAGATGGCAACTGAAAGCCACACAGATTGTCTCATCGCAATCTATAAGCGCAATCTATAGATGTGGGTCACGATATGTAATATTCCAAAGGCCACTGAAGGTGTGTCCTCAATTCAAAGGCAAGAATATCTTTTGGCATGAGTGTTACATCAGCCAGCCACTGCTTTAATCTCAGCGATGCGGCATGCAGAACGGGAGCTTTATATGTGACTTGGACGTTTGCTTGTGGACCTGGGGTTATCTTCCCACTCGCTGGGAGTAAACCCCGGAAGGATCGGCATGGGCAAAAACCATCCACATGTTCACCGGGCATGAAGATAGCACCACGGAGGCGGAACTGGTTCTGTTTCTCCAGCGACCATTAGGGCTGATGGACAACATGAGTGGATGCTCCTTTTGCAGCCTAAAGTGAACATTGGCACCATCCTGGCTTAGTCTTTGAGGTGTTTTATCGACTCCATATAACACTGCGGGGTGCAGTATTGCAGGGCGCAAGGCATGCTTCCAAGAGCGCAAATGCCTGTGCCACTAAAGTTGACCGAGGATCACAAGGACCACAAGGGCAACCATCACCAGACTGTGATCTTTACAGTTGTTCCTCGGCACGAGAACAGAAGCATGTCGACATTGCAGAGAGGCCAATGGTGGACTCGGATGTTATGACGATCATTTGAAAGATGTGGGTACGTCTTTTTTGATGGTACCCTTTTTTGCTCGTTTTGAAGGGAGCCAAGCAAAAACCAACCATGTTTGGGGGGTCCCTTAACAAAAGACACGGCCATGTGCTGCAACGGCAAGATCTCCCCATGTCTTACTTGAAAGTGATCACGTAGGAGCATGCAAGCAGGCAAGGCAGCAGATGGAAGTTTGGTCAATTCTTGGGCAAGATGATAAATTGGGATTCCAAAGAGGGAGCCAGGAAGGAAGGAAGGAAGGAAGGAAGGAAGGGAGGGAGGGGAGCCCCACCCGGCCCAGGTATCTGTCGTGGCCCTTGCTGCAGCAGGCGCTCTTCTGGAGGATGTGTCCTTTGTGGTGTCGCTGTGTGGGGACTTTCGGCTTGCAAGGGCCGCCAGGGTCGCCAGGGTAGCTCCACAAATCGCTGCAAACAGATTCTCTTCCCCTGAGAGTCACGCAGAGTCTACCTACTCCAAATACCCTCGTTTTTTAGGGTATGATGCCGACCCTCTACTAAAAAAGGAGGTATTTACCATGGACACCCAGGTTTTCCAAAACATACCCCGGAAAAAGTGGGTGTTTGGAGTAGGGGGTAAGGAGCCCAAAGTATCTTCACTGTAGAAAGTTCATAGACATTGGAGTAGCCTGAGAAGGGGGAGAAGAAGACGGTGCCCAGGCGTGTCTGCTCAACATGTTGTCAGAGCTGAGTTCTCTTCCACCCCCGCCAAGGCCACCTCCCAACTTGCTAGGCTCAGTCATCTGAGCATCTTTTCTTGGGATTCCCTTAAAGGAAACCTTTGTTGCCCAGTGGTGCCCTTTTTGCTTTAATTGTAGATCGTCACCTTGTATACTTGAAGAAGAGCTTCCTTTTTTCCTTTTTTTTTGGTAAGGGTTCCCCTTTACACTCAACAAGCAAAAAAGGGTACCCTTTTTTTTCCCAATGGCCACTGGGCATCTGAGAAACCATAGGGCATGCCTGGCACCCCGTATGGCTGTTTTTTTTCGGTCAAACTCCCGTATTTGGCCGTATTTGCCCGTATGGCCATGATTTTTCGGTCATTTGCGTAAATCACCCGTATGAAACCCATATTTTTTCGACATGTTGTTGAAAAAAAGCCGTAAACAACTGTACGGCCATTGTTTTCGGTCAAAGGCGTATGACCAAAAAAAAACGGCCATATGGGGTCCCAGGTGGTTTATAGAGGTCATTCCATTTCTCTTTCCCGTCCTATCGCACCGATCGCAAGTCATCGCACTAAGGCGTGTTCGGGCGCCTGCCTGGCTTTCGTGCTGCCAGGCGAGGGGCCTCGGGGAAGCGGGGCTTTGTCGGATTCCCCTTGTGGCTGGCAGCTGCCGTTTTTTGCAGGCGTCATCATGTGGAAGCTGAGCATGCGACGCTTGGCAGACTGGGATGGGGTTTTTGATTTGGCTGTGGCTCAAAAAAGTGTACCAAAATGGCACATCAAAGACTTGAACATGTGTAACCCTAGCAGGGAAGGATGCATTGCGGAGTGCCTGTTTGTGCTTGATGCTCCAGGAAAACAAGGCATCCAGCTCCCAAGATTGGCAGCGGCCTTCGTCTCAATGGGCGTGGTGGTGGGGCCGCTGGGCACAGAAGAGAAATAGGGAGTGAAAAGTAGACTAAGTAAACAGCACCTGGCAGGATAAGTTGAATTTACAGGTCACAATAGACCCCGAAGGATCCACTCTCCACTTGTGTTTTACTGCAAAGTCAAGATGTTCATGTTTGGGTTCTGCATAGTCTTTGGTGTCCGAGAGCCTAGGTTTCTGTCCACGCTGGCGGTGCTCAAGTCCTAGGCCGGGCCCATGAATCTGCCGGGATGTACATAGACTCAGCGCAACCCGCACGGTTGGCTCTGTTTCCGCTGCCGAGTGTGCCCGCTGTGCGGAGCAACCCACTCGAAATGGAGATGGTCTCAGGGGCACGTGCGGGAGGAAAAAGAAAAAGCGAGAGAAGGCTCCTTTCTCAAGGCTCCTTAAAAGATCTCCATTTTGCAACCAGTTAAACCATGTTTTTTTTCAACACCAAAATAAAGGGAAACCTCCAATTACAAGTTGCAATGTTCAGGTGCTGTATAATGTAAAGATCCCTGTTTCTTGGCCTGGGTTGCGCTCGGGCGCGAAAATATCCCAGAGCGTCCAACCGTTGCTTTCAAACCTCGGGCAAGCTGCAAAGAGCATTACAATTGGTGATACCAGGCGGCCCCTCCCAAGTTTTGCCAATCAAACGCGACTTGAGCAGATGCATGAAAGGCATTCGGCATGCTGAGGCTACTTCCAGCCCCTGGCCCGCCGGCCGCCGTTGAGGGCAGAGCACCCCAGGCGGTAGCAGACAGACCTCCGCCGCCTTTGGCGCCCAAGGCGGCTGCACCGGCGCCGGCCCCGAAACCGCCGGCGCCGGCACCGGGTGGCGGCGGCGGCGGCGGCGGCTTCTTTTGAGGGGAAAAAGGGGCGGAAAGGGCTCAATGGTCTTGGCGCTGCGATAGGTAGGGAATGAGAAATGGAACGACCTAGAGAAACGCCATCCAACTGATGTTTTCCTTTAAGGGGACCAAAGCCTGGGTTCATTATCACTACAGTACTGAGCACCAGCTAGGTGTGGATCGGCCAGTTTGCTTAGCTTTGCAGCTTGCCCTGTCTCGCGTAGGACGTGGTCCTTAGACATTTGCCCAAGGTCACGACGAGCAAGTTGCACGAGATCCAACAGGGCACGTCAAAGCCTACTGCATTCGAGTCACAGTGGCCCTGTGCTTTGCAATAGCTTCACGAAGCTTGCGTTTCAAAGAGTTAAGCTGAGCTTGAGATCATCCCCGATCCGTGCTCTATACGACATCCGACTATGCAAGCAGCAAAAGCTTCTTAGAGCTCACGTGAAGCCCCGAAGCCCCGATGCGCTTCTGCAGCACTCGGGGTGGGCCGGGCGTCAGCTTTGAAGAGGCGATCTGCCGGGGCTATGCCGAAGACGGAGGCCTCTACGTCCCTTGGGTGAAATCTCCGATAGCTTAAAGCTTCACAGTAAATTGTCGCTTGCGTATGTTGTTGGATCCCCATTCCAACGTCAAGTGACAAATGAGTAATCGATTCAGGTATTGCGAGAATGCCAAGAGCTGTGTTTGTTCGGTGCGACTGGACCTTTGTTGTTCCTCTCGGTCCCTAGTTGTGGTTGGTGTGCATTTGCCACAATCTCCAAATTCTCCATGTGATATGTTTATTGTTCGAGGGTACCCCTTTTTGTTGGAGTCTAAACAGAAACCAAGAGGAAGACCGAAGCCCTTCTGGGGCTTCCCCTCGAAAAGAAAGTCGAGCCACCCAAACTAGGTCCCCCAGTAGTGCCCTTTCTCACCCTTTTTTGTGAGGAGGCTTTTTCTGCTAAAATAGACCTCCTGAACAAAACTCGGGTACCCCCAAAACCAGGGAGCGGTTTTTTTTCGGGTTCATGGCAGAGCTGTCCCGTTGATCGCCTTTGTTTCGCCTTGTTTTAGCGCCGCGGCTTCTTGGTGTTTTTTTTTTGAACTCGAGGTGCCCGAGGAGCTGCCGAGCGTCAGCTTGGGCCTGGCGGCCTGGCGGCGCCTGAGCTTTGGGGAGCTGGCGCTGGAGCTGCTGCGGCTCTTCGTGGGGGAGGACTGGCTGGGATCCCATCTTGGAATAGATGCATTCCGATTTTAGTGGTTGGATTGGTTGATGTTCACTGGTGCGATTTGGATTTTGACCCATGGCCGACTGGCCTCGTTATTTTACCGTGGTCAAAGTCACCCCCGTTCAGTGTTAAAGGGAAACAACCCCATTTCTGACTCTGATAACCCCCGAAGACTGTGAAAAGAATGACCCTAGGAGCTGAGTGCGTCGGAGCTTCAGGAGGCCGACCCAGTGAGATGGAGTGAGGGATGGGCAGAAAGGGCCTTGGGCAAAAGCGGTACCTGGCCTTTGGGAAAAATCGAGGCCTTCCAACTTTCCAGCCCGGATGCGACGGAGGGTTTGGATGTTTGGAGGGTTTGGATGCGGAG
>CAUJNA010003480.1:432953-435280 GCA_963377175.1 Effrenium voratum
GTGTCTGCGCGTGTCTGCGCGTGTCTGCGTGTGTCTGCGTGTGTCTGCGTGTGTCTGCGTGCGTCTGTGTGTCTCTGTGTGTCTCTGTGTGTCTCTGTGTGTGTCTGTGTCTCTGTGTGTCTCTGTGTGTCTCTGTGTGTCTCTGTGTGTCTCTGTGTGTCTCTGTGTGTCTCTGTGTGTCTCTGTGCGCCTCTGTGTTTCTCTGTGTGTCTCTGTGCGGCTCTGTGCGGCTCTGTGTGGCTCTGTGTGTCTCTGTGTGTCTCTGTGTGTGTGTGTGTGTGTCTCTGTGTGTGTGTCTTTGTGTGTGTCTGTGTCTGTGTGTGTGTGTCTGTGTGTGTGTCTCTGTGTGTCTGTGTGTGTGTGTGTGTCTGTGTGTCTCTGTGTGTCTCTGTGTGTTTCTGTGTGTGCGTCTCTGTGTGTGTGTCTCTGTGTGTGTGTGTCTGTGTGTGTGTGTGTGTCTCTGTGTGTGTGTTTCTCTGTGTGTGTGTGTCTCTGTGTGTGTGTGTGTGTCTGTGTGTGTGTGTCTGTGTGTGTGTGTCTGTGTGTGTGTCTCTGTGTGTGTGTGTCTCTGTGTGTGTGTGTCTCTGTGTGTGTGTCTCTGTGTGTGTGTGTCTCTGTGTGTGTGTGTCTGTGTGTGTGTGTCTGTGTGTGTGTGTCTGTGTCTGTGTGTGTGTGTCTCGCGCCAGCTGCGCGTGTCTGCGCGTTGCTGTGCCGTGTCTGCGCGTGTCTGCGTGTGTCCTGCTTGTGTGTGTGCGTCTGTGTGTCTCTGTGTGTCTCTGTGTGTCTCTGTGTGTCTCTGTGTGTCTCTGTGTGTCTCTGTGTGTCTCTGTGTGTCTCTGTGTGTCTCTGTGTGTCTCTGTGTGTCTCTGTGTGTCTCTGTGTGTCTCTGTGTGTCTCTGTGTGTGTGTGTCTCTGTGTGTCTCTGTGTGTCTGTGTGTGTCTCTGTGTGCCTCTGTGTTTCTCTGTGTGTCTCTGTGCGGCTCTGTGTGGCTCTGTGTGTCTCTGTGTGTCTTTGTGTGTCTCTCTGTGTGTCTCTCTGTGCGTCTCTCTGTGCGTCTCTGTGTGTGTCTCTGTGTGTGTCTCTGTGTGTGTGTGTGTCTCTGTGTGTGTGTGTCTCTGTGTGTGTGTGTCTCTGTGTGTGTCTGTGTGTGTGTGTCTCTGTGTGTGTGTGTCTCTGTGTGTGTGTGTGTCTCTGTGTGTGTGTGTGTGTCTGTGTGTGTGTGTGTCTGTGTGTGTGTGTCTCTGTGTGTGTGTCTCTGTGTGTGTGTGTGTGTCTCTGTGTGTGTGTGTGTCTCTGTGTGTGTGTGTGTGTGTCTGTCTCTGTGTGTGTGTGTCTCTGTGTTGTGTCCCTGTGGGTGTGTCTCTGTGTGTGTGTGTCTCTCTGTTGTGTGTGTCTCTGTGGTGTGTCTCTCCGTGGTGTGTCTCTCTGTTGTGTGTCTCTCTGTTGTCTGTGTGTCTCTGTGTGTGTGTGTGTCTCTGTGTGTGTGTGTCTTTGTGTGTGTGTGTCTCTGTGTTGTGTCTCTGTGGGTGTGTCTCTGTGTGTGTGTGTCTCTCTGTTGTGTGTGTCTCTGTGGTGTGTCTCTGTGTGTGTGTGTCTCTGTGGTGTGTCTCTCTGTGGTGTGTCTCTCTGTTTTGTGCCTCTCTGTTGTGTGTCTCGCTGTTGTGTGTCTCTCTTGTGTGTCTCTCTGTTGTGTGTCTCTGTGTTGTGTGTCTCTCTGTTGTGTGTGTGTCTCTCTGTTGTGTGTGTCTCTTTGTTGTGTGTGTGTCTCTCTGTTGTGTGTGTCTCTCTGTTGTGTGTGTGTCTCTCTGTTGTGTGTGTGTCTCTCCGTTGTGTGTGTCTCTGTGTTGTGCGTGTCTCTCTGTTGTGTGTGTCTCTCTGTTGTGTGTGTGTGTGTCTCTCTGTTGTGTGTGTGTCTCTCTGTTGTATGTGTGTCTCTCTGTTGTGTGTGTGTCTCTCTGTTGCGTGCGTCTCTGTTGTGTGTCTCTGTTGTGTGTTTATGTTGTGTCTCTCTGTTGTGTGTCTCTGTTGTGTGTCTCTGTTGTGTGTCTCTGTTGTGTGTCTCTGTTGTGTGTCTCTGTTGTGTGTCTCTGTTGTGTGTCTCTGTTGTGTGTCTCTGTTGTGTGCCTCTGTTGTGTGTCTCTGTGTGTCTCTGTGTGTGTCTCTGTGTGTGTGTGTGTTTGTGTGTGTGTGTCTGTGTGTGTGTGTCTCTGTGTGTGTGTCTCTGTGTGTGTGTCTCTGTGTGTGTGTCTCTGTGTGTGTGTCTCTGTGTGTGTGTCTCTCTGTGTATGTGTCTCTGTCTGTGTGTCTCTGTGTGTGTGTCTCTGTG
>CAUJNA010003480.1:435380-457880 GCA_963377175.1 Effrenium voratum
GCTGCGGGGTGATTGAAGCTCGACAGTTGGAAGGGCCGTTTTGGAGGAGATGCAAGCTCCAGCGGCCAGCGACTGACAAGCCTTTGCCTTTTTTCCCCTTCAAGCACTTGATTTTTGATGACCGTCACACAGTGCTGAGTCTCGGACTGCAGTCGCCAGATGTTGTCAGATGTTGCCAGCTGTGTTCTTGGGAAATCTTGGGAAACATGTTCTGGGCATTTCTGGGCACTCCTGGTGACCTTATGCGGGCTGTGATTTGCCCTAGATCTTCCTAGGCTTTCGCTGGACATGCTGCACATCCTCAAGAGGTTTGTGGTTCACCACCACAGTTCCACGCGAACTTGCTGGTGGGGCAGCTGCTTTGCAGACTTTTCGGGCACGCTGTCTCAAGGACGGAGGGATACGGAGGGTCTTCTCCTGCTCGCAAACTTGCAGAAGCATCACACCACGCTGTCGCATGCCGCACGCAACATCACGCAACCTCATGCACAGTCTCATAACCTCATAATATCTCCACCAATCTCATGCAGGATTGTGTGATGTTCTGTGCACTCTTTCAAGATCTTTCAAGCCTTGACCGCTGGCAGGGATTGGGCTGCGCGCTTACGGCCTTCACGATGAACAATCAGACGCGGAGAACTTCCAACGCCTCAACCCAAAGTTTCTCTCCAGCAACTTGCGCCTGGCCGGGTTGCACATCATGTCGTTCGTGGCATCCCTTTTGTCCTCAGCCTGGGAGGGAGCTGCTGGGATGGCTAATCACACGATGGCCAGAAATTCCATGCTGGCGTTCTACATCATCTTGGTGAACCTGAGCCAGCACGTGACACGGCATGGGCAGCAGTGGCCCCAGTTTTTCTTGCCACCTGCTACTATTCGCAACACTTGCAGAAGCGCAGCTTTGAGCTTGCTGCGATGCCTTACAGATGAGGCAGCCTTTGTGCAGCCCGAGAGGTTTGCCGAGAAGATTGCAGAGCATCATTTTGCAGCCATCAAAAGCCCATTCTCTTCCACCCCATCCGTGCGGGATGCAATCGTCTCAACGCAGAGACACCACCTGTCTCAACTGCGTCGTGCTGTTCCACCACCAGAGCCTGGAACCAGAACGAAGTTGGCGGCTGGAGCAGCGGACAAGCTTTGTTGCGAAGCTTTGGGTGCTGCGCTAGATTTCATGGCGTGGGTCTCTAGCGGCCAAACTCCAGTTGATTTGCGGCAGACCTTGCAGCAGTGGTGGCGGGACGAAGGGCGCCAATGGCTAGCGATGACTGGAGACGATGACGACGATGAAGATGAGGGCTGTGTGCTTCAGGATGCAGAGGAGCCAGTAGATATTGACGACGAGGCAGAAGAAGCTGACAAGGCGATGCTGGTGAACATGGAGGAGAGCCTTGCAGTGAAACGAGGCTTGCGGCAGCTGCTTGAGAGCACCGAGGCTGCAGCGTGGCCAGAAGATGGAGAGGAGGCGGCGCAGCCTTTGGCCCAGATGGATGAAGGCAGCGAAGACTGTGATGGAGTGCGCGTCCTTCGCAGCATGGCTGTTGCCACCCCGGGGTTGAGCAAAACTCAGGACACTTCATTCTTGAGCCCTGACGCGTGCATTGAGCGGTTGGAGAAGCTCTTGCCTCCCATGCGGGACTTCATCAAAGAGGTTCGAATTCGCGAAAGCCAGCTCTCCAAGGCGCAGCTCGGAGCTTCAAACGGCGCCAGCCGCAACTCTTGGAATGACATGCAGCACAAACTGGCGAATGCCAGAATGGCAAGTTCCGCAGAGTCTGGTGCCAGAAACAGCCGCTTAGCGGCGTGGAAGGCTGCCACAGCACGATGCTCGGCCCTTGTGGAGCCGGATGCAGTTGAGCCTACCGTGCTGCAAGTGGTCAGCAAGCTCAAGTCTGAGATGGTGGTGGCGTATGTCTCTGGCCGGCAGCTTCGAGTTGGGCTGGTCCTGACGGTGTTCCGTGGCTCTGCGGCTGCCGGTCGAAAGGGCCGTAGAGTGAACGCCACTAAGCCTTCGCCTGCGCCGCTTTCCATGGAAATGACGGCCCAGGTCAGAATCCTGCGGCTGATGCCAGTGCCCAACACCCGCAAGTGGGTGGCGTCGCCCCTGAATCCAGTAGCTCCTTGCCAGGATATTGCTGACTTTTCGGGACATGGACGGACATATAAGGACAGGGAGAATTGAAGACTCTGTTTGTGCGGCGCAGAGATTGGGGATCGTAGTTAGATTTAGTTGGCTGATGTTGGCTGGTTGACCATGGCTGCACTTGGCATGGGAGTGGGCGCACAATATGGGCTTCCATACATATATATATATATCCATATATGATCATATATGGTTGCTTTATGTACTCACTCACTTCCAATTCCAGCATCACTCCAGTGGGATGGAGGGAGATGCGCAAATGCTTGCCAAGGATTGCTTGGACCCCGTGGGCTCGGTGGTGGGCTCGCTCATCCCGGAGGAAAGGTGGGCCCACCGGCTCAAGGAAATAGTGCTGGTGTCCCAAGCAGCGGTGGATGCAATGAGCGAGCTGCAAAATAAGCACCTGAGGGTTTTGGCCCCGCAGCAGCCCCACAAGAGCCCCGCTGCTCTCAGCCACATGGACTTTGAAAGATCTGCCAGCGGTGCCAAGAACATTGTCCGGTGGTTGGAGGAGCTACCATCGCTTCTCGCTTGACAACATTTGACAACCTAACCTAAACAACATGAAACAACCCTAGAACACCCTAGAACCATCTGAAACCCAAACGTATAGTGCGTTATAGTGCTTTCACTTTCTTTTCTTTTCTTTTTTTTTTTTTTTATCAGATTTGCTGCTGTTGTTTGTAGACGAGCATAGATTGATATATAATGATAGATATATATATATATAATATATATATTGATATAGATTGGCTTTCGTGTGGAAGCATGTGGAAGCATGAGGCTATACGCTGCCAAGAAGTTCAGCCTCCTCGATGCGGCTGGCCGCATTCGCTGCGGATCTGTCAAACTGCCGTGGTGCCAGATTGCCCAGCGGGCTGTGAGCTATTTCAACGCAGCCGGGAATCTTGTCTTGAATGGCTGGGATATATTGGGATATCAATTGGTATCATGTTGGGATATGTTGGGCCATGATGCAACGTGGCTGGAGTCAAATTCTGTCATGTAGCTGCACATGATCGCACATGGATTGCCTCATGGATTGGGAGATCTTGGGAGCTTGGCCACAGTCGGGAGGCTGCGCGTCATTGAAGAGAGGACACACGCTAAAGTTGACATGATCAATCATGAGAAGATTGCATCGGTCAGGGTCAAAGGTCAGAGTCAGGGTCGGGGAATGTTGGAACCTCGTCAAGGGTTGCAGGATGTTGCAGGCTGCATCAGTCAGGGTCATTCAGGGTCAAGGATGGTCAAGGCCAGAGTCAGGGTCGGAGCGTGTCGAAGGTTTGCGCATGCAACAAGGGTCAAGATCTCTTCAGGAGTAACGTTTTGTAACGTATAGTAACGTCATCGCATGTCAATGCATGTCATCGCCCCAACAGATCTCTGACACACATGGCAGGGGACCAGCTACATAATGTTGGACAAAAACCCAATGACTCGTGACATGAGACTTGATGTAATTTGATGTATCTTGATGTCACTTGGCGGCATCCCTGAGTTGGGCAACAAGGTTCGTGATCCCAGAAAATCCAAGTACTTCATGAAAATGGCTTTTGGGGGGTAAAAAGGCTTAGAAGATCTTAGAAGGTACTTGGACCCTCTGAAGCTTCTGAGTTCTTTTGTGCCGCTGTCCTTGCTAAGATCAGCGAAAGATCTGGCGCCAGGAAAACCACACGAGGAGGAGATTATGGCAAAGGTGTCTTGCAGAAGCTGAGCACGCTCCTGCCCAGAACGCAGGACTCCGCGAAGGCAGTTCAGGACTTCGCTTCGCTGGTGAACAAGCTGGCGCTGCCAGTGTTGCCTGGCAGACATTGCCAGACTTGTTTGGCGCATTTGGGCGAACCGTTCGTTCCAGTCCTGTCGATGTCGAGTCCTCAAATATTTTCGAGATGTTGCAAATTGTTGCACGCACTGCTACGGGTTGCCGAGGCTTCCTCGCGCGGATGCGCCCATGCAGGCCGCTGAGTTAGCTGCAATGGTGGCCAAACTTGGCCCAGCCAAGGGGTAGATAGCAGCACATAGCAGCACGCAGCAGCACATAGCAGCACATAGCAGCACATAGCAGCACGATGAAGATCTGATAGACACATGAACAGATATATACAGATATGAAGACACCAGAAGCCCACATAAGCCCACATCTAGGGCGAAGCTTGCAAACACGGAGGAGTAGCGCATAGTAGCACGAAGTAGCCCCCAAGCTCAGCACAGCATAGCACAGCTGAATTCGAAAATGTTAGTATCTGGCGCGAATGTGCCAACACTGCATCGGATTGCATCGCGGGGCTTCAGCAAGACTTGTCACTTGCTTGGCGCAAAGCGACGCAAGATGACGCAAGGGGTGAGGCATGTGAATGCGTTTGACATCGTTTGACAATGTTGGACATGGCTTTAGTTTTCTATTGGCTTCATGATCTATCATGATCTTCAATTGTCTGAGCCAATCTGTGCCTGTTTGAGCAAGCCTGGGTTGTTCTGTGAGCCTTGCCTCGGACCTTTTGCGTCGCTGGATGTCGCTGGGGCAGATGCTTGAAGCATCGTGGGGCAAGAGATGACGAGAGAACACGGGGTGGAAAAACGCTCGTGATTTGGGCTACAGTGTGATTTCCTTGGACTTGAAAAATGCTGATATCAATCAGGATATTCTGAGATGGAAATTCTGAACGTCAGGAGGTGGTGGTTGAACAGCTTGATGGATGCCCCGCCTATATCTCTGGATACCGGCTTTATTCGGTCATTGTCGAAACATGTCGAAACTGAGCGATGAACCACGAACAAATATATCACTAATCAAATCAGTAGGTATCTTATTTAACTCATGAAGTTCATGTTTAATGTAACCCTCACACCAATCAACCTTTTTACCGCTTGGCAACCGTTGAGCAGTTTCAAGATGTTTTCCATTTCTTATCTTGCCACAATCCCTTTTACATGATGGTCTGGGTTTCCACGGTTCAATGTTAGTCCACAACCTCGTTCGCTTTCTGTAGTTATATACCATATTTACAGTAATCCACATCACAATATTTCAAACCATTCATAAAGGGTTGTTCCTTCAAAAGTCCAGTTTGAGGGTTTTCAATGACCCGCCGAAGACTGTCTTGGGGATCCGCTTTTCGAGCTGGAATCCGGAAGGTGGTAGTGGATGTTCCTTAATGTGATGTTCAGCTCAAGCATCACTGCGTATCACTGCTTGATGTACAGAATGCGGGGATGTTCCACAATGCTGCTGTACAGTGTTTTTTAAATCAGATTTCTCGTTTTTGAGGACAATCAACCTCAGAACAAGGAAATTCGGAGTTCCAAAGCGCCGAAACACAATGTTACGAATCTCCGTAACACAATTTAAGAGGCTGATTG
The DNA here is from genome assembly GCA_963377175.1 of Effrenium voratum. Classification (NCBI taxonomy): domain Eukaryota; class Dinophyceae; order Suessiales; family Symbiodiniaceae; genus Effrenium; species Effrenium voratum. The sequence goes on from CAUJNA010003480.1 coordinate 440,884, forward strand.
ATTCAATTCGCAAGGGGCGGTAGCTTTTTAGAAGACATTGCAGAAGGGAGCAAGGTTTTTGGTACTTTAGTCAATGCTATTCAATGCTTACCTCTGTTTACGAGGTCGCGTTCAATACAGAAACCAGCAAGAACATTCTGAAATCTTTGCATTGCGTTGCTTTGCACTTGCTCTTGGTTGCTTGCACTCTTGTGAAGAACCAGTAGTTTATGCCTTTGTTTGCATTTGCTGGAATGGAAGGAATTCGTTTCATTTTGGCTGTTTGCATCCCTTCATCTCAAATTTTGGACATTCAACCCTCCTTTTTCGTGTATGGTAGGTACAACAATGTACAACAGGAAGGGGGGGTGGGGGGTGGAGTGGTGGCTAGCCACATGGGAAGGTCCCCCCCCCCCCAGGGCAGAGGGGATCACATCGCTGAGCACGTCTCTTTGAAGGCTGAAGGCAAAGGTGAGAGGTCAGTGTTCCCCAACAGCCAAGCAAGCTCCGGAGTGGTACGGGAGTGGCTTTGGGCTGGATCGCCATGCCACATGTGGGTTGTAAGAATTCGAGGCACACAACAACAACAACAACAACAACAACAACAACAACAACAACAACAACAACAATGTTAAAACCCTCTAGGCCCCGTGCCGAAATTGGGTAGCTGTTCTGAGGTCCTTGTTGGTGTTGCTTCCCAAGTTCCTTTGATCGCCATTTGGCTCAAGACACAATTGAGGTTCAAGATCTGATGTGTGACTGCATACATACGTGATCGGCATTGAGAGCGAAAACACTTCGCTTGCGCTGCATTTGTCAGGACTACTGTTGTAACTATCATTCCTTCTTCCTTACAACGTTTACACGGGTTCGGCTATAACGGCATCGTCCGTATACACCGTTCTACGTGGTTGGTATTAAAGCTTGAGGGTTCGGTGCACAGCGTCCCACGGGACGTCACCTTGCCGTCTCTTGACAGGTTATCAGCCGTAACTACAAGCTCTACACTGGACTGGGAGACAGCTGGTTTATTGCGGGTACAGGGACAATAAAGGAACGATAACCTACACAGTTCAATGGCGTCTTCGGCGAGCCCAAGTACTGCAACTTTTGGGAACAGCAGCTCAGAGGGATCCAATGGATTGATGGCTCTTCCTGCGGTGATGGATATGATTGCAGATTCACAGGATGAACCTGGGAGCGGAGGTTCCGCGCTATTCAGCGACATATCTACTCCCACAAGATCATGGAAGCAGATCGATGTTCATCAGGAGTCGAAGAAAAGAGAAGCCCCACCGAGAAGATCATCATCTTCGCCTGCGACACCACGGACGTCGCAGAAGGGCGTGAGGTCGACGTCGAAGGGTGGGAGGTCAAAATCACCCACCAGTGCAGATTTTCGCGCCGTGATCAAAGAGAAGAATAAGATGGAGGTGGAGATCGGGGAATATCAAAAGACACTTGATGAAATGTCAGCAGCAATGGCGAATCTTAACCAAGAAGACTATGGAAGCACCATCCGGATCCAGGAGCTGGAAAGACGATGCGAGATTGCCAGCAAGCAGTCGGGACATCTAGTGATTCACCACCAACACCACATGGCTGAGGCATGGCGCAAGTTTGAGGAAGAAGCCCAACAGATGCGCAAGGTGGAAATGAACGCATTTCAGTACGGGGAGAAGAAAGACATGGAGTCGAATATTATAATGCAACAGATGAGGCAAGCTGAAGGAACTATCATGGAGCAGAAGCGGGAGATTGCATTGATGAAATCCTACATGGCAAACGAGAAGTCGGCCGCGCAGGAATCAGCTATACGTGCAAATCAGATACACCGTGAAGCTTCACAACAGATATCAGTTTATCAGCAACAGATCAGAGGCATAGAATCTTCTACATCTATCGAGAAGTTCAACGAGGAGGAGATGGTCCAAAGTCTGAAATCACAGTTGGAGCATGCACACGTCAAGCGCCCCGAGACGTACTCTTTGGAGGACTCCAGGGAACAGCTGATGACGAGGCTGAATGACGTTACAGTATTTGCGGAACAGGAATCGAAGAGAGCGGATTGCTTGCTTCGTGAAAAAGAAGAGATCGTCAAACAGTATGAGTCCGACGTGTCGATGAAGGACCAGATGATTGCTGTCGAAGGTGGTCATCGTCAGGATGCGATCTTGGAGTTAGCCCAGTTCAAAGAAGAGAAACAAGAGGAACGGTGCACGATGGACGAGAAGTCGAAGGAGGCTGAGTACTGGAGATTGACAGCTAAGGGAATGTACGATGAGTACCTCGAGGAGATGCATGAGCTTCAGAGACAACTGAAAGAAAGAGAGGCGACGCTCAAGCAAGAAGAGAGTTTTTGTACGCCAACTCGATGCTGACAACGAGGAACTACGTGCACACAAGAAGCTGGAGACACAGGAAGCCTCCAGCAGCAAAGATGGACATCGTGAACGAGCAGTAGTGAAACGCGCTGAGGGAGGAACCCAGGCTAATTCAAATAGGATAGACAAGATGGTGGCTGGGTCAGTCCCGTCATCGTCTTCAAATCAAATCCCTAATTCGTCGCTGATGCCAGGTTCGATCCTCTTTCCGTCTTTCGGTGATCCAATGATCGATGTACACCTATCCCAGAAGCAAGGGGTTGTTGGGCATGTCCCACAATCTACTACTACGACTGGTGGTGGTGATGGAGGGGGAAACAACGGTACTACACCCCCATTGGATTACGGTGGATTCCCGCCCAATGGGAATGGGCAGGGAGCGGGTCGACGTCAATTGAGCCTCGCTGGTGGCGGAGGAGGACCTCCGGATGATCCACCCGATAATGAGGATGACGACGACGAAGGAGATGAGGAAGACGAGGAAGAAGAAGAGGAAGAAGACGATCGGACACGGAGGAGACGAAGGAGATCGAGAGATAACCGAGAGATCAAGAATGATCGACCGAGAATCTCGAGGAAAGAGGCCGAGAGAGTATCGATTCCGGCCTGGCCAAAGATCCATCAACTTGACACCTGGAAGATGCAACTGCTGATGAATGTTCTGAGCGCATGTGCAGATCCAGATACCGACGCATGGAAGAAATGGCTGGAGCAGGCTCTTGGGTTGAACCCAGACCTGGTTTTGCTTAGCGATTCAGGTGGCGACAGATTTGCTACGATAGATATTAAGATGGCCATGGGCATGCAGAACATGCTGAAACAAGCACCTGACGAAGCCAAGGACGTATACCTCGATGCTACACGACTCTCTGAACTACGACATCAACAAGGGGTGATCGTGAAGGGACGAGAGTTGGTGGCATTAGTTATGCAATCATTCAGAACTTCCGATAGAACGGATCTTGTCTACCACATCGAGCATTTATTCAACCTCGACTTTCCTGGCGACAAGAACTTGGTCATGTTCAGGAACAAATGGTATGATTTGCTGCTAAAGATGAGGAGCGAGGACAGACCCTGTAAGCTGGCTCTCAGAGACATCCTTTACAGGAAGATCAAAGGGAGCAAGAAGATGGAGTTCGGCCTCAATGCCTACCATAGACTACCGGACAAGCATCCTCTGAAGACGTATGAATTCTTATTGGCGTTGATCGACTATCAGATCAAGGCAGATCGGGAAGACCTGATGCTCGACATGAAGGAGAAATCGGTCAAGTCGATGATGATGTCAGGCGGGAAGGATGCGGCTCCAGCAACTGGCAAACAGGAGAACCAGGGTGGCAAGGGCAGAAAGGGGAAACCCGGTGGACCTGATGCCGCTCCTGTGCTCCCAAAAGCCAAGGCAAAGGGCCACGCTGGCAAGAACGGCAAGTCCGACGGTGCCAGCGACAGAGGCAAGAGGCCGGGCGGAAGCAAGGATAACCCCTGCTGGTACCACTTCAAATCGGCGAAGGGGTGCGTGAAAGGAAATGAATGCACTTTTTCCCACAGCAAGAAGACGGAGCATAAGTTGGAGAGCATGTCCAAGGGGAAAGGAAAGGGCAAACCCAAGTCCAGATCATCGTCACCAAAGAGGGATGATGGAGCATGCTTCGCGTTTCAGAAGGGGAAGTGCGATAGGGGAAGCGCTTGCAAGTACAGGCATGAGCTCATCAAGAACAATTCAGCTCCAGCAACGTCAAATGAAAAGGCGCAAGCCAAGTCGAAGGCTGCCGCCAAAGCCGCAGCGCCTGCCATTGCGAGGAGGGCCATCGCAATGCCCGCGATAGTCCTGAAGCAATCGGCTCCTGCTGGGAAGGTAAGCTTCAAGAAGGACGTTGATCAGGTCGAACCGGACGAAGCCGAGACTGTCTACCACGAGCACGATGACGACGCGATGAGCGAATCATCGAGATGGTCTGGCGAGTCCGAGATCCCCGAGAAAATGGTGTGGTTCAAGGAAGTGCTCGACGTCGACGAGCATGGGGAGATCACCTACCTCGAAGACGAGAGAAGGCAATGGGAACGAAAAGGGGAATGGTACGGTTATGAGGACAATGAGAATGAGCCTTATCAGTACGTGTACGTCGACGAGAAGAAGTTCAAAAGCAGTGTTCATCGTGAATTGTCAGCCTATCAAGTCCAACGATCATTGATACGTGCGAAGATACTGAGAGAAGTAGTGGATGATGTATATAAGAAGCACTACTTCCCGGTGACCAAGGAGAGCAGCATAATGTTCGAGTATGATCGGAACAAGGACGAGATCAAGGAATCGGCTGTCGACTGGAAGAAACAGCATGGTATGCCGAAGAACGTGTTCGCCATGTCAACGTGCATCAGCAAACGGGTGAAATGGCTGATGGATACCGGATGTGGTCATGATCTCATCGGAAGAGCCAAGGCAAAGAGCCTGGGCGTTGAAATCGAGAAAGATGACGACGAGATTGTGTTCCAGACCGCGAATGGTTCCACTTCCACATCTGACGTGGCCAAGATAGTCGTGGACGAGTTGGACGAGACTGTCGAGCCACATGTATTGGATGAGACACCCACGGTATTGTCAGTGGGGAGGAGATGCATGAAGATGGGTTATGCGTTTCACTGGATGCCTGGTAAACTACCTTTCATGGTTACGCCAAAGCAGGGATTCGTGCACTTGCAGGTCAAGGACGATATCCCGTACCTGGTGAGTGATGGTAAGCTTCGGAGTAACAGGCATCGCCCTACGATTGATGATCTCAAGGAGCACTTTTCAGAAGTGTTGGCGATGGTAACGAACGACGAGGCAGATCAGGGGGGTGACGAAGAGAACGAGGTTACACCCGCCGCTGTCGGTGAGTCCGCGGAGGCCGAGGGCGAACACCACGATGGGGCATTCGACTTCGGGCCACCCGGAGGAGCCGGTCCGGTACGTCCGCCTCCCGTAGCTGAGGAGATACCTGTAGATGTTGGGTCAGTCCCGCATCGACATGATGATGCCGAAGCTCACGAGGGAGAGGTTGATGAAGATGATCCAGATGCCGGAATCGAAGTAGACGTGTACGAAGGATCATCAATAAAGAGGAAAGTGGGAGTCCTCAAGAAGGACGCCAACTCCATAGCTCATTTGCTTACACACAGATATCGAAATCCCTTCTGCGAATCATGCGTCAAGGCAAAGATGAGACACTTCAGATCACGAACGGGAGCATTCAAAAGAGAAGTGAAGACGTTCGGTGTCCTGGTGACGTTCGACTTTGTGACGGCATCAGGAGATCATGAAGTGGAAGGCAGGTATGCGCTCATCATCCGGGACATATATACCGGAATTATCATGGCTTATCCCACCGCGAGATGAGACACTGACTCAGTCGTCAGGGCTATCAAGCACTTCTGCGGGAGGAGGAAAATCAAGCAGGTATATTCGGATGACGGCCCGGAACTGATCAATGCGTGTGTGGAGCTGAAGCTGAACCACGACCTATCGCTGCCTGGACGGCCGCAGAACAATTCCCTTGCTGAAAGAACAAATCAATTCATCATTGACCAGACTTCGGCTTGTCTAGTACTTGCCGGTCTACCCACGTGTTATTGGGTGCAGGCCATCACCACTCTGTGCCATCTCATGAACATCGAAGAGGTGAACGGATCGAGTGCATGGATGAGGCTGCATGGCGAGGAGTTCAAGGGCGAGAAGATACCTTTTGGTGCGCTAGTGGACGTCAAGCCGAGCGAAGCACGAGGGGGAAAGAGGGAGAAGTTCGAGCCGAGAGGGGAAACTGGTATATTTGCTGGATATGTGTTGAGCACCGGTATGCATTGGGCAAACAAGTATCGTGCTTGGGCACTTACTGCATTTGCGGGCGCAGAGCTGAACATCAAGAAGGCAAAGGTTCCACCTCGGTTGAGAATGCCACATCAGACGGAGAGGATGATTCTGAAATCTCCTCTGACATTCCCAATACAACAGAAGTACAAGGTTGCCAACGAGACGTTGGAAGGAATAGAGATGTCTATCGATGCAATCGGTCTGGATGCACGTGACCGCCTGATCGAGGATGAGGACTACGAGCCTGAATTGTTGCAGAGTGACGAGAAGCGACTGCTTGACGATGAAGTCGATCAGATCGCTGGTCTACTGCTCGACGATGGCCCGGAAGTAATCGCCGGAGATCGGGGGATCATGCAGGAGAAGAAGATGCTAGACCGAGCTCCTCAAAAGGGAAAGGAGATGGACACCCTAAGGGCGATGAAAAGGTTGCGAAGTCCGACCTTCCACACGTGTCAGTTGGGCTACCCGGGGATGTTATCACGTACGTCAACGACGATGGCAAGGAGGTTAAGATCGACAAGGCCGGGAGACCGTATCCTGTCGGGAAGGACGGATTCAGGCTAATGAAGACATCGAGACCTCCAGAGTTCACTCCTGAAGAATGGAAGATGATGAGTAAATATTACACCAAGGAAGAGAAGGCCGAGGGGAAGGGCGGTGGCAAAAGGAAAGAGGAAGATCCCAAGAGTAAAGAGTCTGATATTTCCGCGCCGGCAGAGGCACGGACATTACAGATGCCCGGTGGTAAGAGAATTCGAGCGATGCTTCGGAACCGCTGGGGTGGAGTAGAATGGCAGTACAATTGGGGCTTGCGGAAGAACATATCAAAGATCAAGAACCCAATGGATGGGAAGCACTTGGCTGAGCTTGAATGGGTCAGGATTGTTGTTAATCCTGTCGACGGGGTGGTTGTTCTCATGGATTCCAAACAGTCCCAAGACTTCATGAGACGAAACGTTCAGCTTGAGAAAGAATTTGAGTGTCTGGTGGTAATTTATGCCTGGAAGTTCAAGTCTGAGGAGCGATCAAAGTCGACTCCAAACTGGACGAAGGCGGTTGCATCAGTCATGGAGAGTCATAAAGACGAAGCTGAGACAGCATCGGGGACGGATCCATCGGTCGACGAATCGACGGACCTCACCGGGTATGAATGGGAGGAGTCTGCTGAGATAGTTTCTGGAAAAGTGCCACTCGCAATGCCTGTGATAGGCGAGGACGGTGAAGCCAAGAAGTACCCATCGATGCCGTGCGTGACTTCTGAGCGAATACAGCACAGAGAGAAGGCTGTGAAAGTTGTACGATTCTTCGACGCTTTAGTATCCAGGCCGGTAGGCCGGAAAGAGATGTTGACCAACCCTGATGCGTTGGCATCAATGAAGAAAGAGTGGTCGGGATTAATCGACCAGGGGGTCTTCGATCTTGGCGCGGTGCGCGAATATGACGCTGTAGCCAAAGAAGCAAAAGCGAAGGGGGAGGAAATACACATGGCTCGCGCACATGGCATTTGCGTTGAAAAGCACTCACAGTTGCCTGTTGGTGATCCTAAGAGGAAGTTCAAGGGTAGAGGCGTGTTGCTGGGGAACCAAGTGAAGAACCAAAGCTTTGAGGCTGCGATGTTTCAAGATTTGGGGGACTCCCCTGCTTCATTTGAAGCCTCGCGTTGGGCGGATTTTCTGGGTTGTCATGATGGCTGGGATGTGCAGATGGCCGACGCTGTTCAGGCGTATATACCGGCCACATTGAGGGGCACGCCGTGTTGGATTGAATTGCCACCGGAGGCCGTGCCAAGTGAATGCAAATGGGATAAGTACAGAAGACCAGTCGTCCCGTTGAGGAAGGCGCTGTACGGACACCCAGATGCGGGAACATTTTGGGAGCAGCACTGCGATGAGTCGGTGCGTGCCGTTGGTTTTGAGCCCATCGGCGAAGAATGGCCTTCAGTGTACAATCACGAAAAGCTCCAGCTTGTTCTGGTTGTGTATGTCGACGACTTCAAAATGGCAGGGCCGCAGAAGAACCTTGCCCAAGGGTGGAGCATGTTGCGTACACGTTTGAAGATTGAGCCCGAGAATGGACTTGACATGTACCTTGGTTGCAATCAAAGCAAGGGAAACGTCACTCTCGGGAACGGACACCGAGTAACAACGGTGACCTATGACATGGAACAGTTCCTACGTTCCTGTGTCGACCGCTATCTTGAAGTGGCGGGCGACGTGAAGTTGAATATGGTTGTCACCCCTGAGTTGCATGAAGAAACAAAGAATCACGTCTCACGGAAGCCTGCCAGAGAGGGGCCGTCAGTCGTGTGCAATTGGTGTAACAATCTTGTGCCCACCGACGGTTCTGCCACAGTGCCGGACCAACGGGGAGGGACGCCTGAGTTGGCCATGAAGGAGCCCGTGCGTGGACACCTTGCTCCGCATGCCGCTAGCGTACTGATGAAGTTGCTGTACGGTGCGCGGATTGCTCGCTTCGATTTGTTGCGGCAAGTGAATCGCCTAGCACGGAACGCGCATAGGTGGACCGACTCCGATGATCGGGGTTTGCATCACTTGATGTGCTATGTGCATCATACTAAACATTGGCGCATGGTCGGTTGGGTTGGAGACCCTATGGACGATGTGCACTTGGCCTTGTATGCGGATGCTGACTTTGCGGGATGCATTGATTCGCTGCGTTCCACCTCCGGTGGACACTTGAATATACAAGGGCCTAATACCCGGTTTCCGTTGTCTGGCAGCTCTAAAAGACAGGGTTGTGTGAGTCACTCCACTCCCGAGGCCGAGATTGTTGCGGCCGACGTTGCCATGAGATCGATGGGTATGCCCGCTCCAAGCTGGTAGAGCGGATTCTCAAGAAGTCACCGAACTTTGTGTTCTATGACGATAATAAGGCTATGATCGGTGTCGTGCGATCGGGGAGGAACCCCACGATGCGCCACCTTGAGAGAAGCCATGGTGTTAGCATTTCGTGGATGCATGAGATGTTCACACGTGATTACATGTACATGGCGTATGAGGTCACCGACAGGATGGCGGCCGATATTTACACCAAGGCGTTCAATGATGGGCGCAAATGGAAACATGCATGTTTGCAGATTGGTCTAATTGACCCGAGCTTGCTGTCTGACCCGGATACCCTCAAGGCGCTCACACCCACGTGTGATCCCATAAAGGGGACCATGCAGACCGCTTCGGGGACAGTTGACGGAGTTCCAACATTTCCGTACACACACATACCGATCATGCCCCCGGACCTATGGTGGTCTGGATTAACATCTAAAGAGGGATTGCTTGAGCATGAAGGACATGATCCGGTTGTTGTTGCCAAGGGACCCAGATTGATGCGTGTGAAACCTCCACTCGCGGTTATGACACCGTTTGGGAGCAAGTGGCTTCGTTCCACTTGGTTTCTGAAGTATGGGTCATGGCTCAAAGTTGAGGATAGAGTTGACCCGGGGCTACAATGTGTGCGAATTGATGGTTGGGTTGAACGCGCAGTTTGGCAGTTTCATCCCGTACCGGTCGCTGCACCGGCGCGGGAACGGTCTCCACGACCACGACCAATTCACGTCGGGTCCGGGGGTGTTGACATGCAGTCCGTGCTGGCCGCATTTGTTGAAGAACTGTCGAACGAGCGCATAGAATTGAAGTGTGTTAACGACCTTGCTTTGGAAACGTTGCTCCGATTGAAATTGCTCATGCGTTGTCTGCATATCAATCACGAGCAGCTTGTCCCTGGTCGTTGTTTTGTTCCGTATCGCATTGCGGTGAAGCACAAGCCACAGTGAGCGCCGGGTATTGAACTCGCGATGGTCAAACATGACGGTGGTGTGCTTCGCGCTCCTGTTCATGTCTCGCTTCCTGGTATGAGAACTCGCACAGTCGTCACTCTTTACAGTGTGGACTTGGCTCGGCCCATCGTGCTGATGGCATGTTCCGAACCACGTAACTGGTTCACTGCTCTTGCCCGCCATGACGGGCCGCAGGTTGTCACCATAACTCGGGTTGATGACTTACTGAGCGAGTACGGGGGGAGAATCGCCAGACATGTGCTTACCAAACCTTCCGATTTGTTGTTCTTCGCCGGGCCTTGCACGGGGGGATCATCATGGGCACGCCTCAACAAGACTCGCGGCATTGACACCGCAGAGAAAATCGAGGCCAAACATAGAGAATTTTGGAGATTATTTGAACGGTTCGTTGAAATTAAACGGCATGCCATGACAAAACGAGCTGCGATTTTGTTTGAGTTGCCTGGAAGTTGTGATTATTGGAAAGATGAGAGACTGCATGAGGTCGTGCCTGATGGGACTAGTCACGAGTTTGATGGGTGTCGCTATGGCTTGAAACAAAAAAAAAAAAAAAAAATCGCGTTAAAAAGATTACGGGAAAAAGCGACGGGAAGAAAAAAAATACAGATACAGAAGGAATAACGCATCGATAGAAGAGAAGGAACCGCAGAGAAACGGAAAACAGAGACGAAGCGAATAACGGAAGAAAGAAGAAAGAAGAAGAAGGGAAAAAAAGGACAAGAAAAGAAAAAAAATGAAAGAGGATTAAAACAAGCGAGAGGAGGAACGAAACGAAGGGGGAGATTTAACAGAGGGGAAAGCAGAAAAACGAAGGGAAGACAGAGAGGATAGTGGCGAAAGAAAACCTCAGGCCGCACTCCACGCAACCATGGAGAGTTGTCTCATGGAACTTTGAACTTGGTGGCTCGTTGTCTAAGAAATGCAATGGAAACCATGAGCATGGACCTTGTGCTGGTCGTGAAACCAAAGAAACCCCGTTGTACACGTCTATAATTGTGGGTGTGATCCTTCGCCGTTTTCGTGCTCGAGCAAGGTGCCTCAAACCGGCACCGTTGAAACTCGCTCTTGCTTGCATTACGCGAAGGAGATCGCGGAAGCACCAAGCTACTGCGAGCGAAATCTGCACCACACCAACTGCACAACCGAGGTGCTGGGTCAGTCCCGAACCTCTGGTGCATACGGGGAGCTGGGTCAGTCCCGAACCCCAAGCTTCAAGGAGGAGCTGGACGAGTTCGTCACCTCAATCTGAAGCTGGGATCATATTGGGACAATTCCGTGGCTTCATTTGCTGCTGCTTATTTTGGGTTTTCCTGGTTCTGGAGAATATCATCAAGATGACTGCCAATCCGACTGTCGTCAACACGAATGAGTTCTTCTGCGTGCCTGTTGGGAAATCTAGGCAAGCGGCAATCTTCTTGGGAAATTTGGTGAAGAACGCCATCGAGGAAGGCAAGAGGATACCCAAGAGGATGGAGATGAGCAGCGACCTGGGAATGTGCGTGAAGTGGATCGAGGACATAGGCGTCCCCGCTATTTATGCATACTCTGCGTACTACTCTGCCAAGGGCCGCGGGATGATGAAAGGTGAAGGGCAGTCTATGAGGGTTGCCTTGGAGTTCATCAGCAAAGTTTTCGGACAGCTTTCCGCCTACGAATGTATGCTTGGATGGAGGGAATTCTGCAGCAAGGGAAAGAAGATTGTGTCGGCGCTGAACCAACTTTGCGGTGAGGCAACGATGCTGGCGAAGAACCCCGAGTTGCTCAACGTAACCAAGTACTGCATGGAAGGGGCGGGTATGTTGAGATCAATCGCGAACATCTGGGATCTCGCACTAGGCGTGGCCGAGGACAACGATGAACGGTCGTTCAAAGCTGCATTCCACCAGAACACCCCGGTTGGGGAGGTGTACAAAGAATTCATCAGCGACGAGTCATCCAGGGCATCGTCATCGAGAAGGTGGAGGAGCTCCGAGGAGTTCCAGACGACTGCAGAGTTTGAGAGGCACGATCGGAGAATTGCAAAGTACAGAGATCGAAACTGGGGGAAAGTGTACACGTTGAGCGTGATCAAGGCTCCCAAGATCGACTCCTACGGTCGTGGTTCCAAGGACGACTACCAGAAGAATTGGGACCTTGGGTTGGTCTACCAGAATGAGCTGCAGGCATCGATGAAGAACCACGCATATGCACTGAGGAGGGATGAGAATGCCAGCCAGAACAACCTATTGCGCTGGATGATCTGTGGGTCAACCCCCAGTGACATCTCTGACGCGTGCATCGGAGCGGTCAATTCGCTCATGTGCGTCTCTTTCATCATGAGGAGATTGCAGCCATTGCTCGGTGAGAAGGACTCCAAAGATCAGTCGTATACAGCTTATTTCCGTCCAGACAAAAGGGAGCTGAACGATCTCTACCGGGAGATTGAGTACGCCAGGGATTTCCTATGGTGCATCGATATGATCTATGAGTCGAAGCTGCCTGCGATGAACATCAACTCCATCAGTTTGGCACCGCACGCGGCTGACAGGGCCGCTGAGAACCAAGATCGGCGCAAGTGGGTAAGCTGGATGAAGGAGATCGAGAAGGAGGCCGAGAAGGACGTCATGATCGAATTCTTCCAGAATAAATACTGCACGATTCATGAAATCGAGAGGGAACTGGAGAAGTACCCCGAGGAGTTCGTGGTTGGGGAAGAGCCGACATGGTGGGTGATGGGCTCATCGAAGACGGAGCCGCCACGGAAGACGGAGCGACAGCAGAAGTCGGCATCAAGCTCCGGGCAAAGGAGTCAAACCGCTGGTTGGTCAGTCCCCCAGCCGGGAGCTCCAAGTGGGGGGTCGCAAGCCAGCGATGCTGTCAAGATCGACAACGAGATCATCGACTCCATTTTCCGAATGAACTCTGGCGGTGACGACGACAGATGGGTAATTATCAACCCAACTGCTGGACACGATACCTACACTTCATTTGAAGGGGGTACCACTTTGGGCGGAGCGACTGTCAATGTGAAATTCAACATAGACAACAATACGGGGTACCCAATCATACAAACTGTATTTGGGCCGTGTCTTGCAGAAGGCAAGAACGCAACATATTGGGAGTGCATGCTGAGATGCCTGACCTCCTCGCTATTGCACTTCGAGGAGAAGACCAGCGCGGAGAAGATCATTCTTTCCTATGTTGGGAAGGGAAATGCGGCATGGCTACAACTGTATGCTTTCTTGTGTGCCCAAACAGGATGCTTGATTACTGGACGCCTTCCGGGCGCCAAAGCCATCAACGCGTTGATTCAGGCGGAGAAGAACCCGGACAACGCACCTGGACTGTTGAACCGGATTATCAATAGGCAGAAGAGGAGCCCCATTGGCGAGGCGACGATTCGCGACATGATGATCCACAAGAAGAGCTTCTTGGTCCTGGATTGGCCCCTGAGGGCCGTCAACTCGAAAGGGAGCACGAAGACCTTCCAGATGATGGTCAACGAACAGGGATGGACAAACATCGAGGAGAGATCATACTATGGGTCAAGTGAGCAAGTCTCCTCACCCAACGACACGTTGAATATCATCTCCCGATTGCAGAAGCTGGATAAGCTCATCGCTGAACGGCGGAGGCGAGACATGGATGACTCACCAATGTCGGTGCACATCTGGATGTCGCTATATGATTGGGTGTGCATGAGAGGATGCGGAGGGCAGGTGACCGCCAACCCCATCATCGACTCCCTGCAGAAGGCGATATCTGACCTCGTCAACACATGCAAGGGCCTGGTCGTGGTGTGCGTGAATCGCGATGTTGCTTTCCATGGTGGAAGAGGGGACTTGGGGACGATCGCCAACAAGGTTAGCGAGATCTGCAAGGCGGCAGGCGCGCTGGTGACCAAGAACGATCGCCTGTGGCGCGTGGTCCATGCGCTCACAGGAAAGAACTACAAGATCCCTGGGAGCTCGAACTTGCAACACTTCCTCCTGAAACGACTGCTGATTGAGAAATCCATCGATGCGGTCGCACCAAGCAACGCGTTTGTGTGTGAGCTGGAGGGGACGTGCATAAACGAGCCCGACCTTCGATTCAACATCGCGAAGAACATGGAGGAATCGAAGGTGAAATTCGAGTACAAGCCGACCTTCACTGCACAGTCGAAGAGGAAACAAGAGCAGCAAGCTGAAGGACACGGCGAGCAGGATGCTTTTGGGAAAGCCGATATCGGTGATCAACGTCTTCGATGGTATACGGTCACGGAGCTCAGCAAGTTTATCTGCGAACTTTGCGCTAAAGAGATGCAGATGAGCAAGTCGAAGGTGCTCGGACCGAATTCGAAGTACAATCCCTCTTCTCGCGTGAACTGTTGCGCGAACTGGAACGCGGACACGAACGGTATTGCAATGTCTATCGAGGGGAAGAAAATGTACACGCGCCTCTTCGCGGAATGCGTGGTGGCAATCCCCGACCTTCAAAACCTCATGGTGGACGTCAACAACATCCAGGCCATGATCACGATCATACGGGAGCTCGCGTATTCAAAGCTGAAGAAGGAGCTTTCTCACGCGGGATTCGTGAGCATGACTGTGGATCAAGCAGCGCAGTTCTACAACAACGGTCACGGGAAGCAATTGTGCGCATCCCGGGATGCGATCGTGTGCAAGAATTCCGAGGGAGTCGAGGAGAGGATGTCCATCTTCGTGATAGGCAAGGATCTTGGCAATGTGGCATATTCGTCCTGGATCAAGAGTGTGCTCGACCAAGGAACGATGTATGAACTCCTGGGACAAACCACGAACGAGGAATCCCTGGGAGACGTCGTTGAGATGGTGTTGGGGTTCTTCGAGGTGATGTCGTACTTCCAGCACGAACTGCCACTGTGGAAGGATGCATGGAAGATCAAGAGGGAGTTCGAGCAGTCAATAGTGCGACACCTCGCTGGGAACGTGACCCACACGACGGGCCAGAACAGAAAGCGAAACAGACCGTCCGCACAGCTCGGCGTGCCCACGAAGGAGGTGCTTGACATCATGAACAAGGTCAAGCCCAGACATCCACGATCCCTGATCACCGAGCCCTCTACACAAGGTTCCAAGAGAAAGGCCACGGAGGGCGAAGATGAGGGTCTTGGTCAAGCACCAGACCCGAGTCGAAGGTCTCAGCCCAATGCTGAGAAGGAAGACAAGAAGCAGCGAGTGATCGACGGGCGGAGAGCGGCACTAGGATTCCTGGAGTCAATGGAGAAGCGCATGGGAGATATGGGGATCTGCAAGAAGTGCGCGAACCTGGCCCACGACGGCGACTGCAAGGACATTGAGGAGGCTGCTGGAAATGAGAAGGCGATGAAGGTGCTCCGTGAGCTACTCAGCAGTGACCCTGTTTCATCTGATGAAGACATGGGGGATACGGAGGAACCGACCTCATCAACGTCCAAGGGAAGAAAGAAAGGGGGACAAGCAGGGAAAGAAACAATTGAGATGTACAGCTACACCATTAATTTGGTGGAAATGGCTGACACGGCTGAGGGAGGAGAGCTACACTGTGGTGGCGTCGACCTCACCTACAACCCGTGCGGGGACAACAGGACATTCAAGAAGACGCTTGAGATGGGATGCGACACCATCCCGTGCTACATCCCGAAGTTTGGCGATGTGAGTGATGTGCACTTGCCATGGGCGTATGCGTCCATCGTTGACCCCAATTACTTTCCCAAAGGTGCAATCCTTGAGCAGGTGGACGTGATGCAACTTGGCAAGAGTGTCAACTTCTGCGTTGCTCCTTTCGACGGTGCTCCACTATGCAGGATTGGTGATGATCGCTCGGTGTTTACTACAAGGGACCAAGCAAACCAGCTATCTCACGACCTATGCAGAGTCCTTCGACACAAAATCGGCAATTGCCGAGGAAGTGCTTTCAGGTGCGACGAAGGTGGTTGGGTCGACATTGATGCGGTCATTGACGACCGAAACAACGACATATTCCCACCTAACACCTCGAGAGCGAAACGATACATGGGTATCATGGAGGTGATCAAGTGGCAGGAATCTGGACACAGGAAATCGAGATTTCAGGTTCTGGCAGCAAGGTTTCCGAGCATCATGAACCCGAACGACACGAGGGCAGCCAGGGAGGAAATGACCAAGGCTGGCGTGGATCGGGACGACATCGACAGGATGTTCAACAGATGCGATGGATGGTACAGACCTTGGTGCATCCGAGTCACAACCGGTCACAGAGATTTTGGATTCATGAGCTCATCCGCACTGGCGAATAGGTATTCCGCAAGAATGGGTGATTCTCTCGGAGGAGCATTCCATGTGACGTATGTGGAAAACCTGCCAAGCATCGTACGCTGTGGGTTAGACCCCGGCGGAATCGATGGCGGCAACAGGCTAGCACTGCACTTCGGGGCGTTTGCTCCATGGGATGAGATGAACGTGGCGACGAAGACAACGCTACGGAACGTGAGGAGAGGGGATCCGATTGCGATCATCTATATTCCCAGTGCAACCCTCGCGCGGTATGGGGCTGGAGTCGCGGCTATTGGGACTTTCATGGTCTTTGACGTGATCCCGTTCTATGAGGTCAAGTCCATTTGGATTGGCAAAAGCAACGGAGGGAAACGCCTGGAGTACGTTGATGTCAAGAGAGCGTACTCGAAGTGTGTGGAGAACGAGATCTGCCCTGGCTTCGTCAACTCATCCCAAGAGTCGGCTGCGATGTTCCTCCAGAACGTCACAAAGATCAGCGAGAGGATGCCCGAGACCGAGACAGGCGCCGATAATCTGCACTACATCAGGGACATGGTTGATCGTGCATGCGAACTCTATCGGAACAACAAGATGGAGGAGTTCAACGCGCAGGTCAACGAGGTCAGGGACGAAATCAGCAAAGTCGTCATCCTGAATGATGAGACATGGGAAGGACTGAGGTGCCGGATATGTCCATCATGTGCGACCGCGATCCCCACCTGCTTCTGCTTATG
>CAUJNA010003480.1:462880-580388 GCA_963377175.1 Effrenium voratum
CAGAGCGCCCTCGTGAAGGCATGGATGGCAGAGATGGATGCCAGCGGGCGCCTCACATTGCCCAGCGACTGGCTCCAGAAGATGCAGCAAATCTTCCTCTCCGCCCGCATCGACGATGAGCTCATGTGTTCCACCATGCGACGGTGCCTGGAGGACTTCGGCTATTTGCCGTGCCCCCATTCGGCGGTGGCCCTGGGCGCCAGCTGGGCCACGGAAAGCGACGCGGCGCGGGTGGTCTTCGCCACGGCGTCGCCGTGCAAGTTCCAAGAGTCCGTGACCACCGCCCTCGGGGCGGAGGCCTGGCAGCGCTTCCAGGACGGCAACCGCGCGTCCCAAAAACCTCTCGAGTTTAGGCGCAAGGCGAGCGGGCGATATTTGCCAGCGCAAGCCAACAAAGTTTGGACCGTCATCCACACGCGGACATCATAGCCCTGTGTTCATGCCGTGAGCCGCTTCAATATGGCCTGATCCTATGACCAGGACTGTTTCAACTTGATGTCTCGTACCCTGGGCACATTCCCTTTGACTCGCTGAGTGTAGCTTTCGCACCTTCCGAAAGCCAAGCGTAGGAGAGCCCCAGCTTCCCAAGCAGCGCCCGAATGCTCTTAGAGGCCAAGGAGACGGCGCCAGGAACTCGGGGCTCGGTACAGGCTCAGCGGACTTCGGAGATTGCGCTCGACTTTTTGTGAAGACGGACTGTGCCTGTTCATGGTTCTTGTTGGGAAACATTTGACATGTTTGCTTATTGTGGTTTAGTGGGAAGCCCCCCACTTAATTGCTAAAACCTAAATTGTTGCTCCCCTTCCAAGCTGGCTTCAACTTTTTGCCAACTAATGGGCTTTCCATTAAACCACTAAAAGTCAAACTGTTAGCAGCGGAGCAGAAAGCAACCGAGTTCAAGACGGATGACTGAGCCTTTTGTGCACTCGGCAAAGTATGTGCAACCAAAAGATGATGGCATCACCTGTTTGTCACTGGACATGTGTCAGCCAAGTGATTCTTTCTTCTCGAGACCAATGGACGATGACGGTAGTTTACGGCCGTTCAGGAAAATTCAAGGGAGGACCTTTGAGTGTTGCAATCAGTGGTCGTTTGAGGGTTGGTCTGAGTAGACATGTCAGGAGTCCTAGCTCTGATTCGGAGTCCCTTTCTGGGCATCACCATGTTGCAAGCTTTCTTAGGAGGCTTCCCTTGTTGGGTTGTTGTGTGAGAGGGCAACCGAAAGAACAGCATCCATGGGGGGTAACCTGAAAACAACGACGAACTATGTCGCAGGCTCTGGAACCGGTGCGGTTCGATCCAGCCATGCTCCAAACCTCCAAAGTGTTGGTATGAAAATTGTGTGGTGGACATAAAGACACCATGGAAACAATGTCCGGCAAAGGTTCCTTGTTCAATTCTAAACTCAAAAAGTTAAGAAGGTCCAGGGACAACCAAGGTTGATATCTGCAGCAAGAAACAGGCTCAGCCTGTCTTGAAATGTGTTCCAGCACTGCTTGCGCATGAGGCACAGCACAGGCATTGGCAGTGGTTGCAATTGATGGACAGAAGAAACCCCTGAGCCAATCAGCTTGATCCCGACAATGTACTTCCACGGATACTGGAATCGCTTTGATGTCTGGATCCGTTTTGTGGTCGACATTCAGTTTCCCAAATGTGAGAGGCGGCAATGCGATCACCAAAACGTGCCAGAGTGCCGCCTTCATGCTCCACATTTTGTGGTTTCTTTCAACTTTTTGGTTGAAATCATTTTGGGCTTTCCACTAAACCCCCAAAACATGTCAAAACCACTTTGTGCAGGGTCCACAGAAACCAAGGTTTGTGAGCCCTTCAGATGCGAGGCCCGATGTCTTTGAGGCAGAAGCGACGCTCGGACCTTAGCCTCGAGCTTGAGACTGCGCTCGCGGCTCATCAAGTGAGAGCCTTGATTGTGTGTCGAGGCTATGCGAATCTCAACGAAAATGGGAGATGAACCTTCGCAAGATGCTTGGCGAATAGGACAGAAAAAGAGTTTGTGGAAGAATGATGTGTAATGTGTAGTGTTGGATATGTATATAGCTAAATATGTGGGCAATAAACACATAATAGGTGATTTTGATTATATATTTAATGTATATAATACCAGTAGAGCCGGCGAAGCCGGTGGGCGGAAGTTTCAACATATAAAACCATAGTTATCGTGGTCCTGCTTGTCTTCTGATTATCTTCTTTATTTTCATTGTTTCTGTTATTGCCATCTGTCGTTCTTTATTTATTTCTTTGTTCTTTATTTCTGTTTACAATATCGATCTCTCGATCTATCTATCTGTCTGTCTATCTATCTGTCTATCTGTCTAGCTATCTGCCTACCTACCTATTTATCTACCTACCTATCTATCAAATGATCTATGTATCTATTTGTCCATCTATCTCTCTCTCTACTTATTCCTTTCTGCACTCCATCTATTTACGTGTGTATCCATCTAACTTTATATCCAGCAAATCTATAGATATCATCTATTTATCTATGAATCTATCTATCTATCTATCTGTCTATCTGTCTATCTGTCTATCTGTCTATCTGTCCATCTAATCTAGTCTAATCTAATCTAATCTATTTATCTATCTATCTATCTATCTATCTATCTATCTATCTATCTATCTATCTATCTATCTATTTTTCCCTCTATTTTTTTATGTTTGTCTGTCTGTCTGTCTTTCTGTCTATGTATCTGTCTATCTACGTCTCTAGCTCTATCTCTCAATCCTTCCATCCCTCTATCCATCCATCCAGTTTGTCTGTCTGTCTGTTTGTCTGTCTTTCTGTCTATGTATCTGTCTCTATGTCTCTAGCTCTATCTCTCAATCCCTCCATCCCTCTACCCCTCCATCTATTTATCTATCCATCCATCCTGTCTGTCTGTCTGGCTGTCTGTCTGTCTGTCTGTCTGTCTGGGATTTGTCCGGTGGGTATGACGTCCCTTCATCTACCTCCGTTGTCGACGCGGATTCCAAGCTTCGGGCTCCGCGTGAAATTCGCTGTGCTGCGTTGCCAATTCGCATTTGATTAAAGCAGATCAGTGCGGACCGGATTCATGCCGATCAGTGCGGGTCACTACGGATCCACGGGTTAGCTTAGTGTGGCTTGATGCGACCCATGACGAATCAATACGGCTCACCATCAAAACCGTTGCCCTTTGTGGTTCTCGACCCGCACTTGATTTGTGCGGATCCGTTCCGATCAGCGCAGTCAGCGCGGATGAATGCTGGCCAGCACGGAATAGCGCTCATTCGGAGACCAGCGCAGATCAGAGCCGCCGAGCGCGGACTCGCGCGAAACAATGTGGCTCAATCAGGCTCGGCCCGGATTGGTGCGGATCAATGCGACTCTGTGTGCCTCCCAGCCGCTCATGCCATAGCCGACTCAACTCGAATGAGTGCGGAGTATAGTGATGAGCGCTAAGTAAGAAATGCGGCTTTTGCTTGTTTGTATTATTTCAATAATTCAATAATAGGTTCTACTCAAAAATGTGTTCTATGGAATTATGATTCTCGAATGTTGGAAGGTAATCAAATTCCAGATGGAACCCGCGGCCTGGTGGCCGCGTGCCGGCGACCTCTGACCGATTGTCATCAAAAAGCATGGACCTACCACAAGGAGAGTCCTCTACAATCATGGCTGGCGATCCATGTTAATCTGAGGAAATTCTGGCCCATATTTGTGAACTGCAAAGTACTCTCCTGCCAAAACACACCCAGAGTTCCTTCCGTCAATTTACAGGGGGTAAGCTCAAAAGAGATCAGCCCGCCCGCCTGATCACTTCTACGACCTTCTCCTTCAACTCGACGGCCAAAGCTTTTGCGTCTTGGCCCGAGCTCCTGGGTCCCAGATCCAAGGCAATGTGGGCCCGCCCGTTTCCCGGGGTCAGCTTTTTAAGAAACAACCAACGTGAGGAACCACTCGTGTTTGGAGGCGCCCTACCTCCATTTGCGAACACGTCCCCTGGAAAAATAAGGAGAGCCGTGGAACCCAAAAACCAGGCAATTGTAAATCACAAGCTCAACCAAACGCGGGTGCTGCAAAGAAAAACACCAACAACAAGAACTTGCTCCTTGGTTGGGATTCGCTCAACTTGTTACTTGGCAAACATGTCACCAAAGCTCCTCCCAATTTCCAAAAGAAGCTTGCGGCACCTGGAGCACGTGCCAGTTGTCATAAGGAGCCCGCAGCGACCTGCACTTCTGAGGGGCGTCTTGCGCGTGGGGAAAGGGATCGCTCGGCTGCGTGGGCACCGCCCGGATATACGACCCACCTTTCTAGCCCAATTGCAAACCAACGAGGCTGGGGACACTGCTTGCGTCAGGGCTCGTCGCCGCAAGGAGTCCCCAAGATTTCGTGGGGAAACGGGCTGACCCTTTGACCACGAGCTGACCTGCAGCCTTCCATGAGCAGCGCCATAAACCCTGACAATACAAAGTAGTAAAGGGGGGTGTCCTATAGAATCCCCGCGAAAGCCAAAACACAGGCCGCGAAAGCTGGCGCAAGCTTATCGCGAAAGTAACCAAAGAAGGTCCCGCCGCGAAAGACCCGCGAAAGCCTGCATGCTGTGTGGCAGTCCGCCGCGAAAGCGTCGCGAAAGCAATTGTAAAGAAAACAAAGCTCGCGAAAGCAAAACATGGGGTCGCGAAAGCATCACGAAAGGGTCCGCGTAAGCAAGTTCATAGGACCGCTTTTTACACAAGAGTATTTGGCACGGCTCAAATGGACCAAATCCCACCGGCCCCCGGCACCCTCCATTACCTCCACGACTGTTTCCCAGCCAGAAAAACAACAAATTGCAAGCAGTGGTAGATTTCCTTGCAAGCCAACAAGGAAAATCCGGCCTGAAAGGGGCGCGTGCCAAGGCTTTGCCCTTGCATCTTCTGCATGTCTAGCGCCTGGGCGGGGGTGTTGGCGCATCATCACCGCCCGCGCGGCCATTGGAGCTCGAGTTGGGGGAAGGCTGAAAACACTGTAGATACGCAGCAACCCGGCTGCATAGCATCGCCGATGTCCTCCAAAGCCCCTGTGTGTTGCGCATCGCCTGCATCACCTGCATCGTTCGCGCTGGCGCCGCGTTCGGGGCCAGCCTTCCGAGCCAACCCTGATGGCGCGTGCGCGCTCTCGTTCGTCCATCGCGCGCGCGCGCTCCATCCATCCATATACTCCATCCATTCATCCACCCATCCAAATCCATCCATCCATCCCATCCCATCCCATCCCATCCCATCCCATCCCATCCCATCCCATCCCATCCCATGCCATCCATCCATCCAGCCACATCCATGTCCATCCATCCACATCCATCCTCCATCCATCCATCCGTCCGTGCGTCCATCCATCCATCCATCCATCCATCCATCCATCCATCCATCCATCCATCCATCCATCCATCCATCCATCCATCCATCCATCCATCCATCCATCCATCCATCCACGTCGGCGCGGCAAATCAAAATGGAAACCGATTGTGAATGTAGCAAGCAAATCAGGCTCTCGATTTTCCTTTCACACGCGATGACTCAAGGGCCCTCGAACCAGAATGGCCCAGTCATGCACTACATGTTCAACACCCTGGCTTCAATCTATACAAATTACAGGGAGAATTCACACTCAACCTGCTTTCAGGTGTTGAACCGCTTTACAGCAAAAGAAGATGCGACACTCGGTCACACTTCTCTCATGACTTCTCGTTCGGATCTGTCTCAACCACGTAAACTCCAGTGTTGATCACCTTCCACATGAAGTCCGCCTTCATTGGCTTTGTGAAACAGTCCGCAACCATAGTAGCAGCTGCAATCCAGCGAGTGCGATCTCCTCCTTCTGGAAATGATACTGCTGTACGCGTTCCGTCTTCATTCCACAATGATTGTCTGATGGCTGCTATCTTAATGGATAGTCTCTTATCTGCTATCTTCGGTGGAACCTTTGTGTTCAAATGGGACACAAGCGATCTGCAATCGCTCAAGTAGGTGTGTGGGACGTACTTCTTGATGGTCTCATACCAACCGGTCAAATCCTTCAATCGCCCCTGTGTCTTACATATCACTGCTCGGAGCTTGTCACCGCTCTCGACCCCATTCTGCAAAGCATACGTCTCTGCCTGCATGGTTGCGCGACAGACCCGCTTTATCGTGCTCGATGCAAATTCCAAAGGCACCACCTCAAACGTCTCGCAATTCTGATCCCTTGCTTGCTCACTGGGTACCAAGAAATGGAAACGCCGCTGTTGTGACTTGTGGTTATCCTCATTTGCAAAAGAAGCATCCGTGACCGTCAGAATACCGACATTTTGCCGTCAAGCCTTCCCGCATGGAAGCACAGACTCGGCCCTATGCCTTCCAACGCCAATTCGACGGTCTTGTTGGCCTCTTCAAGGTAGCCACAGTGGCTGCCTTGGTCAAAGACTGCAACCTCGACGTCCTGTACAAAAGATCAGGGCGTCCCTGCCTGGCAATCCACGAAAGAGATCCAACAACTGCGACAGTTCCAATGGGTTTACTGCATCGGTCATTTTTCTACCTGCCTCGATCTTGATCATGTTCAGTTGTCACCCACGTCGATTTTGATCGCGCCGTCCTTTTCTTGACTAACACGCTTTCCACAATACCTGAAGTTCCCTTCTTCGCTGCTTCCGACGACAAACTTGCTCAACAGGTTCTCGATAGTAACCCTTCCGAGTTCAGTGTGGGCATACAAGAAATCATCCACGTGAGTGGTCATCACTGCATCTACACTGCCATCCGTAACATGATAATAGAACGCAGGAATGATCCTACTCGATGTCAGCCCGCATGCCGCTGCATCTGTACTCACTTGCAACCAGAAGCCTCGACCACTGTCAGTCAAGCCATAGACGGAAACGTCCGGAAGTCCTCCTTGAGGCTGTCGCATAAGCAAAACGCGATCCAGCTCTTCGCTTGGAAATACGCGGTGATGTCACAAGACTTCACCGGCACTTGATGAGCTGCTGCCCAAGCACGCACCGTGGTGAGCCTCCACGTCACCAGTGGGCGCATCTCCTCGAAGTCCTTCGCGATCCTCGAAATTTCCGCATATCACCAGACGGCTCTTGCACTTGGGCTTATATCCTGGCTGACCCTTCTGAAAATCATTCTTGTCAACTTCGACCCACCTTGACGGAATGGCGACATGACCTGCATCCAGCAGACTCCTCAGTTCTTCTCCGTCAATGGGAACAGCTGGCCGCTCTAGCTTCGGTCAATGCACCCTGCACCTCTTTGCTCTCTTCGTCATACACGAGCAACCTTTCCTGTACCGCATTCTTGTTCCTCTGTGCATTTTCTATCTCACTGACCCGGTCTGCCATGAACGCCACATACTTCTCTCTGCTCACATGAGCATGGCTAGATGCCACATTAGCGGTCACGCTTGCGTCCTCCGAGCTTGCACTTTGTTGTCCGCTCATCTGTTCAAAGTGACTCCTAATGGAATCGGGCCTGCGATTTCGGCATCTCGTGTCCTCGCAGTTGTCATAGGCTCATCTTCACCTTGAAGCAACCCATGTTCCGGGATTCTCGGTAGTCCGGATCCCTCAGTCTCACCCTCGGGAACTGGAACCTGACTTGCATCTTCGAACGCCTGCTGTCCGTGTTCCTTGATGATCTCCTCCGGCACAACGTCATGTCCGTGAAGAATCAACCTTCCTAGGGCTTCCGCATCATTTGCAGGTCTCAAGTTCCTCCCATCAACAAGCACTGGGATGTTTTCACACAATACCCAAACCTTCTTGTCACCTTCCTTTCCGATTACCCTGCTTGCCGGGCTCCATTGGGTCCTCCCCATGAAGTCTCTGCAAAAACACACGATGCCCCCGACTTCGTAGTTCTCATAAATCGGCTGCGCATTCCTGAGCAACGCTCTTTGCACGCGCTTGCTGCAGTCGAGCTCTACGAATGCCTTCTTTGCCTCCATCCTTGCCTTGTGCTGAAGCGCAAATATGGAATCGGGATCAATCCTGTCCCCAATTGCTCCAAGATCTCATCCATGAAGCTAGGTGCTCCTCCCGGACATGTGCCAAGAACCCATTGTGATGGGCTGTAGCCGCCCACCCTATGCATGGAGTTCTTGATCTGGCAGCACTGCGTCAGCACTTGATTCACCTGATCAATGCCGACCGGCTGTGTCTCTCTACACACCCTTCTACACATTGCCTTGATGATTCCTCCATGTCGTTCCACACGTCCAATGGATTCAGGCGTTTGTAACGGGGCATGAAACACTTGGATACCATTCGCCGACATGTACTTCGCCAGAACTCCTCGGTTATGCAATCCTCGATCCGACACTAGCTCTGCAGGGTGTCCTGCCCAGGCGAACTAACGTTCGTCCAATGCTCTCAAACATTCTGCACTTGATGCCTGCCCCTTTCCTTTCCTTAGAGCCTTCACTTGCTGAAAGGTCGTGCCACAACACAACATATTCTGCACAAGATACTTGTCTCCCTTGGCATCCGACACATCAAGCAAGTCTATCCCCAAGGTATGATTGAATCTGTACCTGTGCGGCAACATTGTCTTGTGTGTGGGCTTCTTTGGTGCACTGTTCTCGCAGTCTGGGCATCTGTGCAGCTTGAGCGCCTCGATGTATACCTTCGCGATCTTCGCGCTTCGCAACAAGCTCTCCAACGTTCGCGGCGCCGGGTGGCCAAATTGCCTGCGCAGGCGTCGCACTGCACCTTTTGCGGTATTGCCCGCCAGGCTTTCCTCCTTTCTTGCTCCTTGGCTGGCAAATTTGGGATGTCAATGCTATCAAGCACTTCCCATTCCGCCATCTCTGCATTTCCTTTCAATACAGGATTGAACACTTCATCCCCCTGTGAGTCCGGATCGGGAACATCCGGCATGTCCAAAGTGACTGCCTTTTCCTGTTCATCTTGTTGTATTTCAACGGGAAAACCAACTGACAACATGTCCTGTGCCGAAGCCTCATGCGCCTTCTCACTCAGGAAGTCCAAGAACTCTGAAGTCCAAACCTCGCTGATTAGCCACGAGATCAATGCGTCTCATTCCGGCAAGACCTCTACAGCTCAGACCCGGCAAAAATTCACGCCAAAGGGCATTCTACAATACGATGAGTTTCTGTGCGCAGCAGACATATGATATCCCATCCAGGCAAGCAGTTTTCATGTGTTTGCAAGGCGGCACGCTTGTAAAACCAGCAAAAAACCACCCACGCGCTAGCTTCGCGCTAGTGTCGCGCTAGCATGTTATCTTCACAGTCACCAGAACATGGAACTCGCGCCGAATGGAGCCTATTTTCAGACCCAGCAGTGAGACAAGCAGAGCTTTCGAAGAACGGATGGCTCTGTTTACTGCGCCTTTGCTGCACTGACTTGTGCATGATGGGGGTGCTAAGCACTTGGCGTAGTCTGTTCAACTAGGTGGGAGCTGCCACGCAGAACAAGGTGGTCAGCGGGCGCTTGCGTGGCTGGCACGGCGCTAGCCAACATGACGCGTGGCCCAGATGCTGGGGAAGAAACTGGCAGGGATGCCTCTGTGACAACAGACGTGAGAGAGGCTAAGAGATAAAAGGGCGACGATGCAAGGCGCAGGGACCTGGACAGCGTCGCGCGAACCTCTATGGCCAGCGCTTCCTTGAGCATACAGTTGGTCAGCACAGTTGGTCAGCTTCCTAGAAGGTATGATGCCGCTGCAGCTGCGCTAAAAAGAAGCACGAGCTACGTTCCAGCAGCAGTAGCAGCAGCGCAGCCGCGGCCCGCAGTCGCTTGTCCTTTTTGCCGGGATGGGTGTCTTTCAGGTTTCGCAAACAACCCTTTCCAAACTTTACAAAAAAGGCTTGCGCTGAAAAAAAGGAGTGGTCGCCCCAATGGCCCCATCCAAAAGCGACCGAAAACCCCGAAGACGGAAGAAAACAGGCCGAAAACAAGCCACAACACAGCCCCCGAAAATCCAACGTTCCGCCCTCAAAAAAAATCGTGGAGTCCGGCCACCCAAAAGCAAGCCTTTTTTAGGGTGCCCTTTCTTATAATGAGGAAGGTTCTAAACAAAGGCTGACGCCATGAGTGGACAGAAATTTGTGTCTGCGTCGTTTCTTGTGTTGCTGCTTGATTCCATGAAAAAAGGGACAGGTCTGTAAAGCAAGCAAGGCGCAGTGGGCAAAGGCTGTGAAGAACACATGCAGGCAGCTACACTCATTGCTCTGATCTCGACTCTAGATTGTGCACATGAATGCTCACGGCCATTTCTGGTCTAGCCAACTGGAAAAAATGGAAAGTAGACAGGCTTGGACCGGTTCCGGTCGTTTGCCTCAGAAGTGGTTTTTCGGCCCGCACCTGCTTTGAAACAGTCGTTCAAGGCCCCAGGCACACACACACACACATGCGCGCGCCCCCGCACCCGCGCCCGCGCGGGCGCGCGCACGCGCACGCACATGCACACGCGCACGCACACGCACACGCACACGCACACGCACGTGCTCACGCACGCATGCCTGGGCCAGCTGCCATGCAAAAAGCACGGTTTTGTGCAGCAAAAACCCTGCATTTTCGCGTGTTTTCCAGTGTTTCAAATCTGCGGCGCCCCGACAGTGCCCCAGCATCACCTGCATCACCAGCATCACCCGCATCACCGGGACAAGCCCGCAGACCCACAAGCCCTATAGAGCTTCGCTCTAGAGCCTTGCTCCAAAGGACCAAGGGGTAATCCGACCGTGGCCGGATTTAAGGCGCCCGTGCCACCGCTCCTGCGGCGTCACTGTCCTGTATGCGGGTGTCTGTGAACCCCGCTGAAACAACCTCAACAAGGACGTGTGCGGAAAGTAAGCAGCCAGGCGGTACGCTCATAATCCTGTAGCCGCCTCTGTGAAGTTATACCATGTCATGTCATGTTTTTTGTATGAGAAACGTATCCTGTGCTATGATATGGCTGGTTAGGTTATGCATGTTGCCCACACCAACCGCAGATGATGCCCAGCGGCCAGCCAGCCCCCTAGCCGGGCCCCAGCCCAGAAGGCTGACACGGGGTTGCGCGCGCACGCGCCAGAGGCCCCAGAAACAGCAGCCCAAACCAACGGCCGCGCAGCACGCGAGCCAGCCACAGCAAAAGCAAAACTCCCAACGCTCAGCACATCAGTTTTTGGCTGTATTTACAGCGTTTTGCAGAAAACAGTGCTTCATGGGTTGAGAGGCTTTTTGGAAGGAAGTCTTGATGATGCAGAAAAAGCCTGCGCATCACCCAGGCCCAACCCCAGAACCTGACGACGTCAGACACAACATGGCCTAAACCCTGCATATACACAATGTTTTGCGAGGGTTTCCCACACACAAGCAAAACCGCAAGCCCGAGCTGGTGATGTAGAGGTGCCGGAATTAGGCAGCGCATCACGACCAAGCCCCCCATACCTAAAGCTAGCAGGCTACCCGCTGCCGCCCCCGCAGGGTCACTGTCCTGCATGTTGGCCTTTGCGGTAGAACCCGGGGTCTGTGGATGCTTTGGCTGGCTTTGGTAGGCTCTTGCGGTGTCTGCGGATATCCGGGCTGCCTTTTGAGGCAGACCCCGGGGTCTGCGGATGCTCGGGCTGTTTTTTTTTTTTTATGTTTCTTTTCTCTGCGGATGCTGGGGTGTCTTTGTTAGTGCTACTTTTTTTTCGGGGGGGGGGTGGAACTTTTGTGTATGTTGGTTTGTGAGGCACTTGTGCTGCCTTTGGTAGCACCTGTATGTCGGTCTGTGAGGTAGGCCGCAAGGTCTGTGGATACTCGTTGGCAGTGTTTCATTTTTTTGGGGGGGACTTTCCTGCATGTTGGTTTGTGAGGTAGATTTTGGGGTCTGTGGATACTCGGGCTGTCTTTCGTAGTTGGACTGCGGATACTTGGGCTGTCCTTGGTAGTGTTTCTTTTGTGTTTTTGGGGGTAGACCCCGGGGTCTGCGGATACTCGGGCCACTGCTGGCTTCTCTTTTTTGTGTTCGGGGGGACTGTCTTGTATGTTGGTTTGTGAGGTAGCCCTTGTGCGGATACTCGGGCTGCCTTTGGTAGTGTTTCTTGTATTGGGGGGGCTGGTCTTGGGGGTCTGCGGATACTCGGGCTGCTGTTGGTATAGTGGTTTGTGAGGTAGACCCCGGGGTCAGCGGATGCTCCGTTGGCAGTGTGTCCCTTCCTTTTTTGACGTTCCTGTATGTGCCGGTGGTTGGGTTTCTTTCCTGTTTTTTGGGACTTCCTTCCCAAAAACGGACACGCGCAGACACACACACACGCAGAGGGTCGAAAGGCCCAACCCCCCCTTCCCGAAAAGCTCGTTGGACAATTCTTTGTTTGGAAAATCATATGTAAAGGGTGCTGCTTTGAGTGGGGTGATGTTGAATCAGCAAAGAGAAATTCAGACATCCAACCACAAAGTCAGACACCCAAATGTCAGACATCGCCGCACAAAGAGTCAGACATCACCGCGCGAAGAGTCAGACAGCACAGCACAGAGAGTCAGACATCATAGCCGCCGACACCGCCGCCCGCCGACGACGCCATGTCTGTTAGCTTGCCTTCCTGTGTGACTGCTTGTCTGCTTTTCTTTCTCCTGCCTGGTGCCTGTCTGCGCGCCTGCTTTTTTGCTTGCTCGTCTGTTTGCAGGTCTTCTTGTTCTGCTCGTCTGCTCGCCTGTTGCCTGCCTGCGTGCTGTCCTGCCTGCCTGCCTGCTCTGCCTGTTTTCTTGTTTGCTCGCTTGCTTCCTGCCCAGGCGATGGCTTGTCCGCGTGCTTTCTTGCTTGCGCGTCTGTCTACCGGCCTGCCGGCCTATTGGGATATGACGCCTGGAGCTGCTTCAAGCGGAAACTGGCGGAATGTGTTTTTGTCCAAACCGAACGGTGCTCCCAGGGACCGCTCCGGCCTTACTTCGGGCTGTTTTCTGTTTCTGGGTTTTTGCACGTTTGCGCCGGTTTGGATGTTGCGTAGACGCGGGGATGAGAGATTCCTGTGTCTGTGATGCCGCTTTTAGTGGCCCGTTTTGCTTGTTTTGCTGATTTTTGTCGGTGCTTCCGAGCACGAGGGGTCGTGCCCGGACACAGCCCCTCCCCTACCTTGGGCCGTTGCCGGCGGCTGGCCGTTTGTCTTCCTAGGTCCTAGCTGCCTGCCTGCCTGCCTGCCTGCCTGCCTGCCTGCCTGCCTGCCTGCCTGCCTGCCTGCCTGCCTGCCTGCCCGTTTGCTAGCTTGTATGTATGCATGCATGTATGCATGTATGGAAAGTATGTATGTATGTATCAATGTATGTAAAGTATGTATGTCATGTATGTAATGTATGTATGTGTGTATGTAATGTATGTAATGTATGTATGTATGTAAAGTATGTATGTAAATGTATTGTAATGTATTGTAATGTCCTGTAATGTAATGTATGTATGCATGCATGCATGCATGAAATGCATGCATGAAATGCATGTATGTATGTATGCAGGTACGTACTTACGTTATGTATGTATGTATGTAGGTACGTAATGTATGTATGTATGTATGTATGTATGTGTGTATGTAATGTATTTATGTATGTATGTATGTTTGAATGTATGTATGTATGTAATGTAATGTAATGTATGTATGTAATGTATGTATCTATGTATGTAATGTCATGTATATGTATGTTTGTATGTATGTATGTAATGTATATGTATGTTTGTTTGTTTGTTATGTTATGTATGTATGAATGTATGTATGTGTGAGATGTATGTATGTAAGTATGTATGTATGTAAGTATGTAATGTAATGTAATGTAATGTAATGTAATGTAATGTAATGTATGTATGGAATGTATGCCTGTCTGTAATGTATGCATGTACGTATGTACGTATGTAATGTAACGCAACGTAATGTAATACAATGTAGTCCAATGTAATATAATGTAAAAATGTACGTATGTATGTAAAAATGTATGTATGCATGTAAAAATGTATGTATGTGTGTGTGTAATGTATGTATGTATGTATGTATTCAATGTATGTAATGTATGTATGTAAGTAATGTATTGTATGTATGTAATGTATTGTATTGCATTGTATTGTATGTATTGTGTGTATTGTGTGTATTGTATGTATCATTGTATGTATTGTATGCATTGTATGTATTGCATGTATTGTATGTATTGTATGTATTGTATGCATTGTATGTATGGTATGTATGGTATGTATGTATGCATGTAATGTAATGTAATGTAGTGTAATGTAATGTAATGTAACGTACTGTAATGTAATGTATGTACGTAAGGTAATGTAATGCCATGTCATGTCATTTAATGTTGTGTATGTTTGTATGTTCGTATGTAATGTAATGCACTGTATGTACGTCTGTATGTCTGTAATGTATGTATGTATGTATGTGTGTCTGTATGCATGCATGTATGTATGTATGTATGTGTGTATGTATATATGCATGTTTGTATGTATGTATGTAATTTGTAATGCGTGTACGTACGCGCGTACGTTCGTATGTGTGCAGTGTATGTAATGTATGTATGTAATGTATGCATGTCCGTAATGTATGTATGTAACGCAACGTAATCTAATGTTATGTTATGTTATGTATGCATGTATGTATGTATGCATGTATGTATGTGTGTGTATGTAATGTATGTCATGTGTGTATGTATGTATGTAATGTAATGTAATGTAATGCAATGTTATGTATGTATGTAATGTGTGTATGTATGCATGTATGTAATGTGTGTATGTATGTATGCATGAAATGTATGTCTTGTCTTGTCTTGTCTTGTCTTGTATGTATGCATGTTTGTATTGTAATGCATTGTATTGTATGTATTGTATGTATTGTATGTAAGTATGTAATGTAATGTAATTTAATGTAATGTATGGTATGTATGTATGTAAGTATGTAGGTAATGAATGTATGTATGCAATGAATGTATGCATGTATTTATGTATGTATGCATGTATGTGTTCTTGTATGCATGTATGTATGTATGCATGTAGGTATGTAACGCAGCATCCTCAGCATCACCAGCAGTCATGAGGATAATTGCCCACACATCGTTTGAATCTCAAATCGGACCATAATCATCAGCAGTCATGATGATATTCATGAATATGCATCTTTTGCATCGCAAATCGGGCAATGATACGTATCACTATTGATGACGATGACAATGATGACAACGGTGATGATGATGACGATGATGATGACCATGAGGAAGATGATGACCATGAGGAAGATGATGAAAAGTATCATCGTAGCACCCGCTGCATCTCCAACAAGGACGATGGCAAGTATCATCGCAGCATCCCCTGCATTTGCAACAGTGGATGATGACGATGATGATGACGACAACGGTGATGATGACGAGGATGACTATGAGCACTCGTGTTCTCTAACGTCCCTTTTGATTTCTATATAAGAAGTAAAAAAGGATGAAGATGATGATGATGATGATAACGGTGATGAAGTATCATCGTAGCATCCGCTGCATCTCCAACGATGACGATGATAAGTATCATCGTAGCATCTCTTCATGATGATGACACCATGAGGAAGATGATGAAAAGTATCATCGTAGCACCCGCTGCATCTCCAACAAGGACGATGGCAAGTATCATCGCAGCATCCCCTGCATTTGCAACAGTGGACGATGATGATGATGACGACAACGGTGATGATGACGAGGATGACTATGAGCACTCGTGTTCTCTAACGTCCCTTTTGATTTCTATATAAGAAGTAAAAAAGGATGAAGATGATGATGATGATGATAACGGTGATGAAGTATCATCGTAGCATCCGCTGCATCTCCAACGATGACGATGATAATCGTAGCATCTCTTGATGATGATGACACCATGAGGAAGATGAGGAAAAGTTCCATCGTAGCAACTAACGGTGATGATGATGATGATGATGACCAAGAGGAAGATGATGAAAAGTATCATCCTAGCATCCGCTGCATCTCCAACGAGGACGATGACAAGTATCATTGAGCGTCCGCTGCATCTCCAACAGTGGATGATGACAATGATAATGGCCCACACATCTTTTGAATCTCAAATCGGATGACAATCATCACTATGCATCCTCAGCATTACGCATCCCCAGCATCTCTTGCAGGGACAATGCTGAGCATGGGAGATGGGGTCATACACCGATAAGCGTCAGTTGCCATGTGATTGGCTTGCGCACCGTGTCTGGCACTGCGAGATTTTGGGTTGCCTGATTTTCCCCAGCCAAAACCAATGCATTGTTGCTCATGAGTCAGATGATGACGATGATGATGACGATCACGAGGCGATGATGATGATGATGGTGATAATGACAACAGTGATGATGAAGATGAGAAAAAGGGTGATGATGACGATGATGACTAGGAAGATGATAAAAAGTATCATCGCAGCATCCCCTGCATCTCCAACAGTGGATGATGACGACGATGATGATGATGATGACAACGGTGATGATGATGAGGACGACTATGAGGAAAATGATGGTGATCATCCGCGTCATCACAAGTATCATCGCAACATCCTTTGCATCTCTAGCAGTGCCACTATCATAGTAGCACCCCTTGCAGTCCAACATCCCTTTTGATTTGTATCATCGCAGCTTCCTCAGCATCACCGTAATCATGCCCACACATCTTGTGGATCTCAAATCGGATGATAATCATCAGCAGTCATGAAGATAATCATGAATACGCATCTTCTGCATCTCAAATCGAGCGATGACAATTATCACGACGCATCCCCAGCATCTCTTGCAGGGACGATGCTGAGCACGAGGATGATGATGATGATGATAGCGGTGGTGATGAGGATGATGACTATGAGGAAGATGATGAAAAGTATCATCGTAACATCCGCTGCATCTCCAACGATGACGATGATAAGTATCATCGTAGCATCCCCTGCATCTCCAACAGTGGATGATGCTGACGATGATAATAATGACGACGATGATGATGATGACAATGAGGAAGATGATGAAAAGTATCATCGTAGCATCCGCTGCATCTCCCCCGACGATGATAGCATCATCGTGGCATCCCCTGCAACAGTGGATGATGATGACGATGATGATGATGACAACGGTGATGATGATGATGACGATGAGGACTATGAGGAAGATGATCACAACTATCATCGCAACATCCTCTGCGTCTCCAGCGGTGCCTTGACCACTCTCATCGTAGCATCCCTTGAATCGCTAATGGAGCCGAGCGCCACACCTTGGCGTGATGATGATGATGACGATGATGAGGAGGATGACGACGATGATGATGATGACACCCTTCCCATGCGCCTCGCCCTTGCAGACAAGGGGTCGGCGGATTAAGCAGAAGCTTGAGGCAAGGAAGTGACAGGGGAAATGTGTGGTTGAACATTGCCATGAACCACATCTACCAACCTTACAATCTGGGGGTACTTTCCGGGCGACTCCCCTATTTCGTGTTCTTTTGGGTTCCCGGGCTCACCTTGTTTTATCACGGTGGCTAAACAGGTCTCTCTTCAAAGCACAAGATGTTTTGCGGGGGCTTTTCTTCTCGCCGTAGTGCTTTCAAGTTTGAGGCAAAGCCATACAGTTCTGGTAGCCACAGAATTCCTGTGAACTTGCTTCGGATTCCCGGGCTCACCTTGTTGTTTCACGTTGGCCTAAAACGTGTCGCTTGAAAGGGCAACATGTCTTGCCGTGATGCTTTTCTTCTCGCCGCAGTGCTTTCAGATTTGAAGCAAAGCCTGACTGGTAGCTAGCACCGCTAGTACGCCATTACCAGACACATTTGAGCCCCAATTTTCCCCCTCGTCTCTTCGGGGACGGATTTATCATTACGTGTAGAAACATGTTGGCCCAAAAAGAAACCCTGCCCCTTCGGGGGAAACATTTCTCCATGTGTTTCCCCTGTCCCTTTGCGGACACCAGAGACACGTTGGCCGCATTGTTTCGTCGGGTAAATATTTCATCATCACCAATCACGCAGGCCTCATTTGTTCCCCTTGTTTGCTTGGGGACACCATCACCACGAACAGACATTCGGGCTTCCCCTACTTGTTTGGGCACATTAGGACCAGACTCCTCCGCTTTTGGAAAACACATGAGAGCCCCAACGTGTCCTTGCGGTTACACGTCACTTGTGACCGGCCATGGCAAAGCCGCCGAAGAGCCCGCTGGAGGTGGGTGCCAGAGCCGAGCTGTTGGACATACATGTTGTTTGGGCCTTGCCAATTGACGCAGTGCTGTTTGTTCAGGCTGCGTTTGGAATCTTTTGCTTTCGTAGAGAGGGCCCTATGGCAAGTTTGGGTCTTGCTGTAGTTCTTGGCATACCTTTCCGGAAGCTTGAGTGCAGAGAAGCCTGAAGCATACTGGAAACCTGGAGCACCGTGCCGAAGCGGCCACAGCAGCCCGGGCCCGCGCGGCCGAGACCGCCCTTTGCCACGGTTTGCGTATGGCCTTGATGTGCCAGACATCGAAAAGGCCAATGGGTGTTTCTGGTTAAGGTAGGCCCTGAGCCATTGGGCTGCAAGAACGGCGCCAAGTACGGCAATCCAGTTTGGTCCCCCTACCGAGTCTTAGCCCCCTGTTTTCATGTTGAAACAATGTTGCCATGTTATTGTGGCCAACTCAAATCGGTACATCAGTTACCCACAGTTTGCAACACAATCATGTCTTTCTACAAATGGGTAATGGGT
Organism: Effrenium voratum; assembly: GCA_963377175.1. Lineage (NCBI taxonomy): Eukaryota > Dinophyceae > Suessiales > Symbiodiniaceae > Effrenium > Effrenium voratum. The sequence continues at coordinate 481,547 of CAUJNA010003480.1, forward strand.
GATGCAATGGTTGACTCAAGTAGAGTATCCGTGGGCCATACTGAAGACTGCGCCAAGGATATCGCGCCTCCTTCGAGTTCATGCACGCTGCGGGTCAAAGATCCCCAGACCTCAACCCCTCTGACGCCCTCGGCCGCACTGCCGTTGGCCCGCCCTGCAGACTAATTCTTGTGGGGCAAATGCTTCTAAAGTTCTTGGATCTCGTTGTTCTCACGGAACATGCCTGCGGTTCACAAGATGCCCAGAAACAATTTCGACCCGGGCTCGTAGTTGCCAAAACCAGCCAGCCAGCATCACAGCGTTGAAGTTATGCTGCTTTCATGGCTTCTGGGCCAGTAAGGATAGCGCAGTTGGCCGGGACGTTTGAACGTCAGCTCCAGCTCAACACAATCATCAGCTCACCAATTAAGCAGCATTCAAACTGAACCAGGCTGGTGACCGCAAGGCGCCACAACCAACGCTAGGTCTTTGGTCATTCGCAGAAGGGCAGTGATGGTTAGCGCGACATACCCCGCAACCCCAGCCAGACTGGATTTTAGTCCCTCCCTGATGTGCATGGCTGCCTATGCCGAGCGACTTGCACAGGGCCTTGAGCAAGTTATTGCGTGACTTAGGCCAGAATGAATGAGGCTTAGCCATTCAGAAAGCTGTGGTAAACCAGGCATGCGCTGGCTGGAAACATGAACAAGTGGTCTTGGGCTGAACACCTGCGAGCCCAGCTCTTGAGAGAGTGATATCGAGGCGTGGGTGTGAGGAGCGCATTATGATACGTGGCTGCGGGTCCCGGTTTGTCATGACGCTGACCAAGGGTAGGTCTTTGGTCGTTCACCATTCACACGTTTCCCGCTGATGCGCGTGGCTGAATCCGTAGGGTGAGCGATTCGGGGCTTCTGGGCCAGTAAGGATAGCGCAGTTGGCCGGGACGTTTGAACGTCAGCTCCAGCTCAACACAATCATCAGCTCACCAATTAAGCAGCTTTCAAACTGAACCAGGCTGGTCACCGCAAGGCGCCACAACCAACGCTAAGTCTTTGGTCATTCGCAGAAGAGCAGTGATGGTTAGCGCGACATACCCCGCAACCCCAGCCAGACTGGATTTTAGTCCCTCCCTGATGTGCATGGCTGCCTATGCCGAGCGACTTGCACAGGGCCTTGAGCAAGTTATTGCGTGACTTAGGCCAGAATGAATGAGGCTTAGCCATTCAGAAAGCTGTGGTAAACCAGGCATGCGCTGGCTGGAAACATGAACAAGTGGTCTTGGGCTGAACACCTGCGAGCCCAGCTCTTGAGAGAGTGATATCAAGGCGTGGGTGCGAGCAAATGAGGAGACACGTAATGTCCTTGTTGGAGCCCGGAATCGTAATGTTTGGGGGCGGCGCTTGCCTCCCTCGGCTGCGGGTCCCGGTTTGTCATGACGCTGACCAAGGGTAGGTCTTTGGTCGTTCACTATTAACAAGTTTCCCGCTGATGCGCGTGGCTGAATCCGTAGGGTGATCGATTTGCGCAGAGCTTCGGCAAAGCATATTGGCTAAGCCCCCCCTTCCTTCAGGAAGCTGTGTGAGACCAAGCGTGCAGCGGGGGCTGGAAACATTGAAATGTTGTCTTGTGTTGAGCACCTGCAAGCCCAGCTCGTGAGAGAGAGATGCCAAGGCGTGGGCGTGAGCAAATGAGGAGCGCAAGAATACGCTGCCTGCGGTGGCTGGGTAGGCAACAGGGTAGACCTTTTCCAATGTCCTCGATGGAGCCTAGAGTCGTAATTCCCCTTGGTGCCATGATACTGACTGACAGCAGGTCTTTGGTCACTCGCATTCGCAGAGGGAGTGATGTGCGACACACCCCGCACCCCCGATGCCGGATTTGGCATTAGCCTGCCCAGAGCTTCCTTAGCCTGAGTAACTTAGGCCTTTTGTAAACGGCCTCCGTAACTCAGGCCTTTGGACTCCTTGGGCTGAGTGACTCGCACAGGGCCTCGAGAAACGTTTTGTGCGACTTAGGCCAGAATGAGGCTTGGCCCTTCAGGAAGCTGTGTGAGACCAAGCATGAAGCATGCAGCGGGGGCTGGAAACATTGAAATGTTGTCTTGCGTTGAGCGCCTGCAAGCCCAGCTTGTGAGAGAGAGATGCCAAGGCGTAGGGGCGCGAGCAAATGAGGAGCGCAAGAATACGCTGCCTGCGGTGGCTGGGTAAAAAGGTTAAATATTTTAAGTTCTGGAGCCACAACTCAGTATCCAAGCTGTGTTCAGGGTGCCCTGCCAAGGGACCCGCAGGCAGGCAAACGCAGAATGGAACATATCATGATGTTGGCCTTGTTTGAAGTCTGTATCCGCACGGCCCCGAACAATTGTATAGGCTTAGCCCCCTGCCTTCAGGAAGCTGTGTGAGACCAGGCATGCAGCGGGGGCTGGAAACATTGAAATGTTGTCTTGCGCTGAGCACCTGCAAGCCCAGCTCGTGAGGGGGAGATGCCAAGGCGTGGGCGCCAGCAAATGAGGAGCGCAAGAATACGCTGCACAGACCACGGCTTTTAAATGTTTTCGTTGGAGCCTAGTGGACGTTCCTCAGCTGCTCTTGCACCCAGATTCAAGGATGGCCGCAAATCCTCTTGGTGGCGGGTCTCAGTTTGCCATGATACTAACTGACAGCAGTCTTTGGTCATTGGCAGAAGGGCAGTGACGTCAATATCCCAGTCCCAGCTTGATTGGGGATGTGCGACGCACGCCACAACCCCGATGCCAGCCAGGCTGGAATTCCATTAGCCCCTATGTAGGGCTTCAAACGGCCTGCATTCACAGCGCCCCACTGGCTTCAGGGCTGCAGCTGACTGTATGGCTGAAGAATTTGTTTGGCCTAACCACGCGTGGTGAAAAAGGATAAATATTTTAAGTTCTGGAGCCACAACTCAGTATCCAAGCTGGCAGGTCTCAATTTGCCATGATTCTGACTAACACAAGGTCTTAGTCGTTCGCAGAGGCATAGCGATCCCAGTTTACCGTATAGGCTCAGCCCCCCTAGACCAAGCATGCAGCGGGGGCTGGAAACATTGAAATGTTGTTGCGTTGAGCGCCTGCAAGCCCAGCTCGTGAGAGAGAGAGATGCCAAGGCGTGGGCGCGAGCAAATGAGGAGCGCAAGAATACGCTGCCTGCGGTGGCTGGGTAGGCAACAGGGTAGACCACGGCTTGTCAATGTTCTCGTTGGAGCCCAGAATTGTAATTCCCCTTGGCGGCGGGTCCCAATTTGTCATGACGCTGACCAAGGGTAGGTCTTTGGTCGTTCACCATTCACAAGTTTCCCGCTGATGCGCGTGGCTGAATCCGTAGGGTGAGCGATTTGCCCCTTCCTTCAGGAAGCTGTGTGAGACCAAGCATGCAGCGGGGGCTGGAAACATTGAAATGTTGTCTTGTGTTGAGCGCCTGCAAGCCCAGCTCGTGAGAGAGAGAGATGCCAAGGCGTGGGCGTGAGCAAATGAGGAGCGCAAGAATACGCTGCCTGCGGTGGCTGGGTAGGCAACAGGGTAGACCTTTTCCAATGTCCTCGTTGGAGCCTAGAGTCGTAATTCCCCTTGGTGCCATGATACTGACTGACAGCAGGTCTTTGGTCACTCGCATCGCAGAGGGAGTGATGTGCGACACACCCCGCACCCCCGATGCCGGAACATATCATGATGTTGGCCTTGTTTGAAGTCTGTATCCGCACGGCCCCGAACAATTGTATAGGCTTAGCCCCCTGCCTTCAGGAAGCTGTGTGAGACAAGGCATGCAGCGGGGGCTGGAAACATTGAAATGTTGTCTTGCGCTGAGCACCTGCAAGCCCAGCTCGTGAGGGGGAGATGCCAAGGCGTGGGCGCCAGCAAATGAGGAGCGCAAGACTACGCTGCACAGACCACGGCTTTTAAATGTTTTCGTTGGAGCCTAGTGGACGTTCCTCAGCTGCTCTTGCACCCAGATTCAAGGATGGCCGCAAATCCTCTTGGTGGCGGGTCTCAGTTTGCCATGATACTAACTGACAGCAGTCTTTGGTCATTGGCAGAAGGGCAGTGACGTCAATATCCCAGTCCCAGCTTGATTGGGGATGTGCGACGCACGCCACAACCCCGATGCCAGCCAGGCTGGAATTCCATTAGCCCCTATGTAGGGCTTCAAACGGCCTGCATTCACAGCGCCCCACTGGCTTCAGGGCTGCAGCTGACTGTATGGCTGAAGAATTTGTTTGGCCTAACCACGCGTGGTGAAAAAGGATAAATATTTTAAGTTCTGGAGCCACAACTCAGTATCCAAGCTGGCAGGTCTCAATTTGCCATGATTCTGACTAACACAAGGTCTTAGTCGTTCGCAGAGGCATAGCGATCCCAGTTTACCGTATAGGCTCAGCCTTCCTAGACCAAGCATGCAGCGGGGGCTGGAAACATTGAAATGTTGTTGCGTTGAGCGCCTGCAAGCCCAGCTCGTGAGAGAGAGAGATGCCAAGGCGTGGGCGCGCAAGAATACGCTGCCTGCGGTGGCTGGGTAAAAAGGTTAAATATTTTAAGTTCTGGAGCCACAACTCAGTATCCAAGCTGTGTTCAGGGTGCCCTGCCAAGGGACCCGCAGGCAGGCAAACGCAGAATGGAACATATCATGATGTTGGCCTTGTTTGAAGTCTGTATCCGCACGGCCCCGAACAATTGTATAGGCTTAGCCCCCTGCCTTCAGGAAGCTGTGTGAGACCAGGCATGCAGCGGGGGCTGGAAACATTGAAATGTTGTCTTGCGCTGAGCACCTGCAAGCCCGGCTCGTGAGGGGGAGATGCCAAGGCGTGGGCGCCAGCAAATGAGGAGCGCAAGAATACGCTGCACAGACCACGGCTTTTAAATGTTTTCGTTGGAGCCTAGTGGACGTTCCTCAGCTGCTCTTGCACCCAGATTCAAGGATGGCCGCAAATCCTCTTGGTGGCGGGTCTCAGTTTGCCATGATACTAACTGACAGCAGTCTTTGGTCATTGGCAGAAGGGCAGTGACGTCAATATCCCAGTCCCAGCTTGATTGGGGATGTGCGACGCACGCCGCAACCCCGATGCCAGCCAGGCTGGAATTCCATTAGCCCCTATGTAGGGCTTCAAACGGCGACCTGCATTCACAGCGCCCCACTGGCTTCAGGGCTGCAGCTGACTGTATGGCTGAAGAATTTGTTTGGCCTAACCACGCGTGGTGAAAAAGGATAAATATTTTAAGTTCTGGAGCCACAACTCAGTATCCAAGCTGTGTTCAGGGTGCCCTGCCAAGGGACCCGCAGGCAGGCAAACGCAGAATGGAACATATCATGATGTTGGCCTTGTTTGAAGTCTGTATCCGCACGGCCCCGAACAATTGTATAGGCTTAGCCCCCTGCCTTCAGGAAGCTGTGTGAGACCAGGCATGCAGCGGGGGCTGGAAACATTGAAATGTTGTCTTGCGCTGAGCACCTGCAAGCCCAGCTCGTGAGGGGGAGATGCCAAGGCGTGGGCGCCAGCAAATGAGGAGCGCAAGAATACGCTGCACAGACCACGGCTTTTAAATGTTTTCGTTGGAGCCTAGTGGACGTTCCTCAGCTGCTCTTGCACCCAGATTCAAGGATGGCCGCAAATCCTCTTGGTGGCGGGTCTCAGTTTGCCATGATACTAACTGACAGCAGTCTTTGGTCATTGGCAGAAGGGCAGTGACGTCAATATCCCAGTCCCAGCTTGATTGGGGATGTGCGACGCACGCCGCAACCCCGATGCCAGCCAGGCTGGAATTCCATTAGCCCCTATGTAGGGCTTCAAACGGCGACCTGCATTCACAGCGCCCCACTGGCTTCAGGGCTGCAGCTGACTGTATGGCTGAAGAATTTGTTTGGCCTAACCAAGGCGTGGGCGCGAGCAAATGAGGAGCGCAAGAATACGCTGCCTGCGGTGGCTGGGTAGGCAACAGGGTAGACCACGGCTTGTCAATGTTCTCGTTGGAGCCCAGAATTGTAATTCCCCTTGGCGGCGGGTCTCAGTTTGCCATGATACTGACTGGCAGCAGGTCTTTGGTCATTCGCTAACCCCGATGCCACTGTGCAGGGCCGTAGGATAAGACCTGGAACCATTGAAAACGCCAAGCTTCAGACGGCTCCCCAACTGTGTGAGACCATGTGACATGCTGTTTGAGCACCTGCCAGATGCGCTGCCTTATGTTCACTGACATATCCTTCCTGGTTCGAGAGATGCAGGGAATGAGAAATGGAATGACCCCGAGAAACACCATCCAACTGGTGGTTTCCTTTAAGGGGACCCCTTGGCTCATTCCCACATTCCTTACTGAGCACCAGCAAGTTTCCTGACTTTCTCGTAAGTCGGAGAGGCACTTGTTTTACGCAAGCGGCTTGAGGCAGACCTGCAAATTGGCGAGCCGCAAAGAACGCGCCTTCCTTTAGCAGAGGCGCCTCTTGTGGCCGAAGTCAGATGGAACAACAGGGTTTGACACAGAAAAAAGTGTGCAACAGGCTATCTCAGCCTTCCACGCTGCAAATTTGGCTTGGGCAGCTGCCTTCAGCCCACACACCCATCTGATTCTGCAGGGCATGTTGGTAGCCGAAGGAGGTGAAACCAAGGCTGCAACCTATGATTTTCCCTAGCAATTTGCGAGACACCTCGCGCGAGCTATTTGACGCCATTTGGGGCATTATCGCCCATTAGGAATCAAGACCCGAACACTATTTTTGACGTGGCTAGCTGGGACCTTGGCGCCCATGTGATGCTGGCGCTTGCAAAGCTTCCAGCCCAACGCTCGCAGCGGAAGCTTTCGCGACGGAAGACGTGGCAACGCATTTGTGGTAAACAACTCTGGGGCAACTTGTGCTACAGCCATCCCAAAAAGCTTAGACCTTGGTCCAGACGCATTTGGAGTGGACCTTGGCAGAAAGTCTTGTCCTCTGGAGTAAAGAGGAGTTGGGACAAGGATTGCCTTTAGCTATCCTCTGATTTTTATGCCAGATGTCTGGCCATAGAAGCGCAGTCGCCACGGTCATTGTAAGAAGGTGGACACGTTGGCTTACTGGCTTCAGTCCACGCCCATGCTTCAGACATTGACTTGTGTCCAATAGCCGCACCTCTTGCTCAAGCATGTGAAGCTGTGCTCGCGGGACACACACAAGGCCGGGGCTACGCACCTGTAATTGCAGCTGCCCCCTTGATCAAGCATGTAAAGCCCTACTCGCAAGACTCACCTTCAATGTCGGAGTAGCGCAGTTGTTGCAGCTGTCCGCTCGGGCCCCTATCAAACTGAGATTTGGTCATTCCAGTCCCAGCTTGCTAAGCAACGCGCGACATAGTTTCCTCGCAACCCCGATGCCAGCCAGGCTGGATTTTCCATGAGCGGCTTGCTTGGCGCGCAAGGAGGCAGACCTGCACATTGGCGAGCCGCAAAGAACGCGCCTTCTTTTAGCAGATGCGCGTCTTGTAGGCCAAGTCAGATGGAACAACAGGCTCGTTTGACACAGAAAAAAGTGTGCAACAGGCTATCTCAGCCGTCCACGCTGCAAATTGGGCTTAGGCAGCCGATTCTGCAGGGTATGTTGGTAGCCGAATAAGGTGAAACCAAGGCTGCAACCTATGATTTGTCCTAGCAATTTGCGAGACACCAGTTGCGAGCTATTAGACGCCATTTGGGGCATTATCGCCCATTAGGAATCAAGACCCGAACACTCTTTTTGACGTGGCTAGCTGGGACCTTGGCGCCCATGTGATGCTGGCGCTTGCGAAGCTTCCAGCCCAACGCTTGTGGCGGAAGCTTTCGCGACGGAAGAGGTGGCAACGCATTTCTAGGTAGGCAGGTACCACGTTGGGGCAACTCGGGGCAACTTGTGCTACAGCCATCCCATAAAGCTTAGATTTTGGTCCAGACGCATTTGGAGTGAGTCTTGTCCTCTGGAGTTGGGACAAGGATTGCCTCTAGCTATCCTCTGATTTTTACGCCAGATGTCTGGCCATAGAAGCGCAGTCGCCACGGCCGTTGCAAGAAGGTGTGGTCACAGGCTGCAAGCGGTGCAGCCTGTTGGGAGGTTGGCTTATTGGCTTCAGTCCATGCCCATGCTTCAGACATTGACTTGTGTCCAATAGCTGTGCTAGCGCGACACACACAAGGCAGGGGCTACGCACTTGTAATTCCCCCTTGATCAAGCATGTAAAGCCCTACTCGCAAGACTCACCTTCAATGCCGGAGTAGCGCAGTTGTTGCAGCTGTCCGCTCGGGCCCCTAATGGCAAGACAGACTTCGAGGAACAAAAGAAGCACCATCAACCTGGTCTCAAACTGAGAGCTGATTGCACACAAACGCTTCCCTCTCGCGGCTGAATGTGTCAAAACGGAGCGGCAAAGCGACGGCTGCGCCGCGCACGTGTTTGCATCTAAATGTGCTTAGCGGAATTCGCTTGCCCGTGTCCATCGGTTATTTCTAACATTGTGTGACATACCCTGCAAAGCGCCCCGACTCCAGCCAGAATGGATTTCCATTGGCCCCTTTACGATTAATTTGTGCAGCTTCTTTTTAGCCGCATCAACTTGAGATCGCCGTGATTGCCTCCCTCGGCAGCGGGTCTCGCTTTGCCTTTTTACTGACCAACGGTAGGTCTTTGGTACGAACCTTTGCCACCCACGACAAAGCTGTGTCGACGAAACAGGGCAGGGCCAGAATGCCAAGTTAGCCTCACTGTGGGCCACGCTTTGATTGCCCTCGTTTCTCAGGCAAGCTGGCAGGTCTCAATTTGCCATGATACTGACTAACACTAGGTCTTAGTCATTCGCAGAGGGATAGCGATCCCAGCTTGATTGAGGATGGACATACTCCGCAACCCCGATGGCAGCCAAACTGGAATTCCATTAGACCCTCTGCGAGCAACCAGGTTTCCCTCTGATGAGCGACTTGCGCAGGGCTTCGAGAAACGAAAAGGGGGTTAGCTCCCCCTCGAGAAGCTGCGTGGGCTGAGCACCTGCAAGCACAGCTAGGCATGGGCACGAGCAAATAAAGAACGCAAAATCGTGCAGTGGCTAGAGTTTCTTAATGTCCTTGTCAAAGCCTGGAATCAAGGGCGAACCGCGCCCCTTTTTCCTCGTGGCGTTTACTCATGTCCTTGAAGGCCGTGCTCTTGCAAACGGTAGGGCTTTGGTCCTTCGTAGATGAAGGCAAGGTTCCAACTTGAGTTGCAATGCGACAACGACTGGACTTCATCACCCCTGTACGAACCTCTGTGACCACCGCCCTCGGGGCGGACGCCTGGAAGCGCTTCCAGGACGGCAACCGCGCGCAAGCCAACAAAGTTTGGACCGTCATCCACAGACATCATATGTGTTCATGCCGTGAGCCGCTTCAATATGGCCTGATCCTACCAGGACTGTTTCAACTTGTCTCGTACCCTGGGCAGATTCCAACTTTGATTCGCTGAGTGCTTTCCCCCACTTAATTGCTAAAACTTAAATTGTTGCTCCCCTTCCAAGCTTTTTCTTTGGTGCATTTTGCTTGGATGTTAGGGCTTCAACTTTTTGCCAACTAATGGGCTTTCCATTAAAATAACCACTAAAAGTCAAACTGTTAGCAGCGGAGCAGAAAGCAACCGAGTTCAAGACGGATGACTGAGCCTTTTGTGCACTCGGCAAAGTATGTCAACCAAAAGATGATGGCATCACCTGTTTGTCACTGGACATGTGTCAGCCAAGTGATTCTTTCTTGTCGAGACCAATGGACGATGACGGTAGTTTGCGGCCTTTCAGGAAGATTCAAGGCAGGACCTTTGAGTGTTGCAATCAGTGGTCGTTTGAGGGTTGGTCTGAGTAGACATGTCAGGAGTCCTAGCTCTGATTCGGAGTCCCTTTCTGGGCATCACCATGTTGCAAGCTTTCTTAGGAGGCTTCCCTTGTTGGGTTGTTGTGTGAGAGGGCAACCGAAAGGACAGCATCCATGGGGGGTAACCTGAAAACAACGACGAACTATGTCGCAGGCTCTGGAACCGGTGCGGTTCGATCCAGCCATGCTCCAAACCTCCAAAGTGTTGGTATGAAAATTGTGTGGTGGACATAAAGACACCATGGAAAACAATGTCCGGCAAAGGTTCCTTTTTCAATTCTAAACTCAAAAAGTTAAGAAGGTCCAGGGACAACCAAGGTTGATATCTGCAGCAAGAAACAGGCTCAGCCTGTCTTGAAATGTGTTCCAGCACTGCTTGCGCATGAGGCACAGCACAGGCATTGGCAGTGGTTGCAATTGATGGACAGAAGAAACCCCTGAGTCAATCAGCTTGATCCCGACAATGTACTTCCACGGATACTGGAATCGCTTTGATGTCTGGATCCGTTTTGTGGTCGACATTCAGTTTCCCAAATGTGAGAGGCGGCAATGCGATCACCAAAACGTGCCAGAGTGCCGCCTTCATGCTCCACATTTTGTGGTTTCTTTCAACTTTTTGGTTGAAATCATTTTGGGCTTTCCACTAACCCCCCCAAAAATGTCAAAACCACTTTGTGCAGGGTCCACAGAAACCAAGGTTTGTGAGCCCTTCAGATGCGAGGCCTGATGTCTTTGAGGCAGAAGCGACGCTCGGACCTTAGCCTCGAGCTTGAGACTGCGCTCTCATCAAGTGAGAGCCTTGATTGTGTGTCGAGGCTATGCGAATCTCAACAAAGATGGGAGATGAACCTTAAGATGCTTGGCGAATAGGACAGAAAAAGAGTTTGTGGAAGAAGTATGTGTAATGTGTAGTGTTGGATATGTATATAGTTAAATATGTTGGCAATAAACACATAATAGGTGATTTTGATTATATTTAATGTATATAATATTAGTAGATCCGGCGAAGCCGGTGGGTGGGCGGAAATGTTAAGTATATAAAATTATAGTTGTTGTGGTTTTGTTTGTGTTTTGATTATGTTTTTTGTTTTTTTATAATAATGATTTTTTGATTTGAATAAAATAATTTATGTTTATTTTTTTGTATTCGATTTATTTTATATTTGTATTTATTAATTTTATGTTTAGTAAATAGATTTATTTATTTATTATTTATTTATTTTATTTTAATTATTTATTTGTTGTTTGTATATGTTTTAAAGTTATTTTGTTATTTAATGGTTTTGAGAAATTAATTAAATAGATAATAAGAATTATTCTTGAAATAATCGAGGCATTATGGTAGGGGATAGGTTTGTATGAAATATAAAATAAAATTTGATTGAATATATATAATCCAAAATATATATTTATAGTTTATAAATCGAATGAATTAAATTTTATAATTTATAATTCGTTAATTATTGTTTTTTAAGTTTTAGGGAAGTGTGTAGTGGGTTTACCGTTGTAGTGGTTGAATAGGTGTATGGGGTTTTTTAAATTAAAGATAGTTTTAAGATTAACCATGATATAATGTTGCGAGCCTAAGGTGAATCGCAGCGATTTGGGGAATAGTAGTTAGTTTTAGGGGATATGTGCTAAGCTTGGTTGGATATGGTGGGGTGTCGAAGCATTTTCATTAGGGTAAGGCGACTGGGAATCCAGGAAGATCCTTCAGACGCAAAAGCTTGTGGCTTCAGATATTACTTTTTGGCCCTTTCCCGTGTAGAGAAAGCAAGGCAATGTCAAAATCAATGCTTTCTATGTCCCTTAAGCAGTGATTCAAAGCTAGCGATTTGAAATCGCTGCGTTTGCGATTCCCTACTTTAAACCCACAGCGATTTGAAAACGCAGTGATTTGCGATTGCGAGTTTGCCTCGTTAAGGTAATGTTTATTTTTGGTTTTTAGTGAGGTTAGTAGATTTAGATTTTTTTAGGGATTAAAAATAATATAATATATTATATATTTAAAATTTGTAAAGAAATATATAATGGATAAAGATTTTAGTGTTTTTTATATGATTTGCCGAACCAAAATATGGTAAGAATCCATAAACCAAATTAGATTAATTTTAATAGACTCGAAAATTTGTTATCGCCTTAGTGTAAGATATATTTAAAGGATCTATCACTAAAATATCTCAAAGGTTTTGGACAACGAAAACGCATATTAGTCCTACCTCTAACGACCTATGCGCAAGTGACAGATCTAGCCATAAATATAGAGAATATAGAGAATATAAAGAATATAGAGAATATAGAGGACAGCATCGGGCACTTCGATGCGAAGAATTCTAACCTTTTTTGTCTAACTAAAGCGATTTTTGACTACATAAACATATTTTTATAAAAATATCTACCGATCCATAACATACGCCCCCGCACAGAGTAATTGTTTCCCAATCTTGTTTTATATATTCCCCCGGAGTTTCCTTATAATCCCCGGACTTGCCCCCCAGCTTATCTCATGGGGTAAAATAAATTGGGATAATTTTTTTATTAAAACCCAAATTCCGGAAATTTAACCGGCATATAATTTTACTCGGAAGTAAAACCAACTAAGCGCATTAACGTAAATCCTCACAAACATATATTTAATATAAACAACCTAATCAAACGCCAACATCGTAATACATATTCATTCTCGAATCCTCGTGCTCCACCTCAATTTAAGCTTACAAAATTATACAGGCTTTTACTCATCGCCTTAAAACTAATATTAAATTCTTATTCATTTTAAAATTAAATTATTAAAACAAAATCTGAATATTAAATCAAATTAATTTATCATAATGTTTAATAATTTCAAATATCAAATTATTTTATTACTTATATTTCAAATATCATAATTCATAAAAATATCATTATCCATCGACCTTTCGTTCTTCAATATCATCATTATTATCATTATACAATTATAATCATCCTCATTATTATTATTCATCCTTATTATCATTCATTCTCATCATTAACATCAAAATCATCGTATTTTAACTAATTGTTTATATATACAATTATAAAAAAATAAAAAATAAACAATCATCATAATTGTTATCACCCCATCATCATTTATTATTCATCATTCATTATCAAAATCCTCATCTTCATCATTATCATCATCTTCATCATTATTCATCATTGTCCTTGTTATTATCATCACCCATCATCAATATCGTAACAATCGTCAACATCATCATTATTATCATCATCATTATAATCGTAATCATCGTGTTATTAATATTATAATCCTTACCCCTTATTCCGTATTTTACAACATTTCACCTACTCGGCATGCAAAGAATACTACGATAAAAACCAGCGTGACGTATCATCATCATTTTCACCATACATCATCATCATCATCATCATCATCATCATCATAACCAGCATCATCATAATCCATCCTCCTTATTGTCATAAACCATCATCATCATAATACATCATCATCATCCATCACCCATCATCATCATTAACATTGTAAATTTAGCCTCTATTTTCCGTCCGTTTCAATTATGCGTGTTTTAGGCAATGCTCGACACACAAAAAATACTACGACGACATTCATCGTGGCACGGAGGATAATCATCATCACCATCACCTTCGTCATCCATTATCATCATCATCCATCATTATAATCACCATCAATCCCATATATCATCATCATCATCCTCCTCCTCCTCAGTACCATCATCATCACCTATTATCATGAACATCCTTCATAAGCCTCCAACATCAGCGTCATCCATCATCCTCATCCATCGCCAGCATCCTTCGTAATACACCATCATCATCTTCGTCAGGCATTATCATAGTCATTGTGGTTTTCGCCTATCTTTCATATATCAATTAATAGTTATAATGACGTAGACTCATCATCATCATCCTTGATCATCATCATCATCATCGTCCGTCATAAGATCATCATCTCCATCCATAATAATCATGGGTAGCGATGAAGGTGGTAGATAATAGAGGACGATGGTGAGGATAACGATAATGAGGATACTAAAAATGACCTTCGCAAAAATGGTTATGATAGATGACAACGAGGATGTTGCTGTTACAACGAGGAAAAAAATGATGACTATGATGGATGATAACGATAACGACTAATGATGAGAATGATGATGATAGTGATGATGATAATGTTCATCTGTGCAACGATTAGAATCATTGTTAATAATATTAATGATAGGTGATGATGATAATAATGATGATTGTAGCCACCGCGAAGGAACGGAGGCTGAAAGTTCATATTCTTCCACAATAAACCTAATATGGTCACAAGTCAATCTAATCCCCCACAAGTTCATCTGAGACCCCTCATAAGCCAATCTGCTGCTTCACAAGTCTTTTTAATGCTTCAATCTAATCCCCATCACAAGTCTATTTAATTCCCAGCCCGCGGAGATGCCAAGCCTCCAGTCGTGGCGCAGCATGGCGTCGAAGTCGGCGCAAAGTTCTGGGGGGAGTGTGCCCAGGCGGGGGTGCCGGGGAGTGTGTTGAGGAGTGTAGAGGTCCGTAGCTCTTAACCGGGCATATCTTGCGACATTCCGGCGCAGCTTTCCACATCCTCGAGGCAGCTCTTCGAGAGCTAGGGCATGGCTTTCAACACCCCAGGCCCAGACACAGCTTCCAACCGCCCAAGCTCTTTTCCAACAACGCATGCGCAGCTGTCAACAGACCCGGCGCAGCTTTCAACAAGCACAGGCCACAGCATCCAAAGCAGAGCTATCAACAGCCAGGCACAGCAAACAACCGCCAACGGCCATCAACATCCGAAACATCGCTGCCATCAACAGGCGACTTTCAATAGCCAAGGTACCGCAAGCAACAGGCCAATATTCCAGGCTGCAACAGTCCAAGCATCTGTCAACATACCGGGCACGGTTGGTCTGCAAAAACAAATGCATAAAACAAAAAATGCACGAGGTTCCTAGGTCCCCCCACTATGCATTTTCGAGTATAAAAGTATGATCGATTAAATCTGGTTTAAAAGTGCACGAGCTATTCTAGTTAAGCATTGGGCTTTTAGAGCTTTAACAGAAGCATCTGCTATAAATGGCGCCGTCTATAATAAGAGGGCGCAATTACCATAAACGCACGCTGTCAGCATGCTTACTCAACGGCATTCATTAGGGGAATTCGCGTTCTTAAAAAGACTTAGCGTCAAGGAATTCGTCTTCGCAATTTATCTTCGCGGGGGAATTCGTCTTTAGAAGTTCGTCTTTGCAATTCTTCTTCAGGAGGGAATTCGGCTTCGGGGGAAAATTCGGCTTCGGCGAATGAATTCGTCTTCGGGGTGAATTCGGCTTCGAGGGGAATTCGTCTTTGGGAAATTGCCTTCGTAATTCGTCTTCGAGAGGAATTCGGCTTCGGGAAGAAGCTTGGCTCCGGCGAATTCGTCTATGCAACTCATTTTCGGGTTTGTTTTCGTAATTCGTCTTCGCGAAGGAATTCGGCTTCGGGACGGAATTCAGCTTCGGGATTTCGTCTTCGTAACTCGTCTTCGGGTTAGAATTTGTTTTCGGGAATTCGTCTTCGTAATTTGTTTTTGTCTATGGATAAAATCCATATTTAGATCCCGTTAGAGCAGTTAACTAATAACAGTGTACAAACAAATCCCGCTATCCCGCTAAATAAATTTCTTGCCAGAGTAATTTATCGATGAATCCCGTCGATCCCGCCAAAATTGCTTGCCAACGAATATCCCATTAAAACGACTCATCCTATCGAGTATCCCGCTAGAATGGTTCGCCAATGGATCTTGTAAAGGATCCCGCCAAATAACCAGCTTATAAATTGTACCAAATATCCCATTAATCTGCCAATGGATCCCGCCGAATTCCCGTCGTGTATCCCAGAGTAGCTCGCCAATAAATCCCGCCGAATATCCCGCTAGAGTAACTAAATCCCACCGCCGAATATCCTAGAATAACTCACCATAATTATCAGGAACCTTAGTTAGTTAGATTTTTATTAAACATCTAATCAATATCGAGCCGGAATAATTCCCAATATTTGTTAACAAATCCCATATTCATCTGTGTTTATTTAATTAAATTTATATTTCATAGTGTTTCCATCGATTTTATTTTGGAAAAGGTTTAATTTTCAATAACGGAATCAATTTTTTAAATTATCGATATCGATTCACAAAAAATTAAAATACAAATAAATAAGTAAAATTCTCAATACACAATTTATTAATCAATCATAAACAACAAACCTTTCGAAAACCATACTTGCATTCATTCATCTATATGTTTCTTTCTCTATCCCCTCTAATCTATCTTCTTATCTATCTTTCCATCTATCAACACCTCGTTTTCTTGTTCTATCTATATCTATCTCTCAATATCTACCTCTACTAAAATATTTTATTTCTAATAATATTATCGAATCTATTGTGTCTTCAAATATCTCGATTTAAAGATTTGAATTTATAAATATACCATATCTATCCCAAATTTTATATCTATTCTCAAAAAAATATTTTACCATAACATATATCATTAAACTATCATACCTACCATACATATCAAACTTATACATCTCTACATTACCATACCAATACAACCAACACCAAATCCAATCCAAATATACCCTAAATACATACCACAAACTTCAATACACAAAATCCATGTTTTTTTTAACAAATTTCTAAATTCCCATCATAAACACAAATTAATGAATAACCAACAAAACATAAAATGCATATCAATATATACGATTTTTGTATTACAAAAATACCAAACATGATAATCCAACATACAAAATCAATATAAAATAAATCCAAACAAAGCCTTATATATGTCCTTCTCATTTTATAAATCCAATATAATGCGATTCGATATATCATAAAAGCCGAAACCGATAAAACCGCGATAGTTGCTAAAATGCAAAGCGAAATCATCAGAGAGAGGAAAATGAAATCGTTATCAAGGCTATAAAATATGCTTTCCCTGCCGCGTCGAAATCGCCAGAAGAGTGATAAATTTAGAGCGAGCTAATACAAGTATTATGGCGACGCAGACTAAGCATTATAATCTAGCAAGACAATATGCTCAAGTGAAAGAAAGTGATATTAGTATAAAGGTCGAGCGAGGCCTAAGGGCCGGCGATAGACGAGAACATGAAGGTGAAGCTCCACGGCACGACGATAAACACAAAAAAGGCGAGCACGACCAACGCTCAACGCATGGAAGGGGGTCAACGATGGCAAGGTGATGGTTCGGTTCAAACAGATGAAGAAGTGGTTAGAGATCAAACGCTGAGAAGCTGTAGGCATAAGAACAGATATGAACTTATTGGAGACACTAGAAGGTAAAGGGCCTTTCGAAGTGGCCCGGCCCTGCTCCATTTAGACTGGAGCGAGTTGAAGATGTGGATCCCTGAAAGGGCTGGGCAAGACAGACGATAAACTTGTTGGCACTGCGTTAGCAGAATGGGAGGAGCTACCGATGAGGGAATGGAGAACTTTGCGACATCACCGCCGCAGTGCGAATCCAGCTTTGACTCAAGCTGCGGGGAAAAAAACTACAGCTCATGCGACTGTCTCGCGCGCGCGCCAGCTCACGCGACCTGGGCACAAGGGTTACAGCAGTGCAAAGCCACGTCGGGCGGCAGGGGGAGAGGGAGGAAGCAGGGGAGCACAAGAGTGAGCGCCGACAAGGGCACAAAGAGGCTGCAACTGGGTTTGCAAGCGCAGCGCGCGCTGGCGCATACGCAGGTGCGTTCGCGTGCAAACGAGCAGTGCCGGGGCCAGCTGAGGCAGCCGGGCGCATGAGTTACGGACGTGCACAGCAAGCAGGCGCAAAGAAGCCAAGAAGCATGCGCATGCAACCTGCCTACGCGCTTGCGCAAGTTCGAAATAACGAAAGGTGTTTCAAGCCGTCTTAAAGTCTTAAAGCACCCCTGCTTGCGCACTGATTCATACAAAGTGTTTTTGTTGAGAAAGACCACGAAAGTGGATTCGGATATGCAGATCAAATGCCCTGGATATGCGTTTCTGGGTCCAAGGCACGCTTGAGGGGGGTGGACCAGGGGGATTCGAGCCGGGAGAGGGGGGGAGGGAATAGTTTGTTATTCAGATTTTAAAATAGGCCGAGAAACAATAAGTAATAACTATTTCTAAATTCTATAGTTAATAGATGGTGGTGGGAGACTGGGAGGAAATAATCTCATTTGTTGGCCAGTTCTTTCCATTTCAGTCGCTGTTTCGCTCGGGTTCCTTCTCCTTTTCAATTTCTTTCGTCTTGAATAGCGTGACTGACCTTTTGACGTTTGCTGAGACAAAAAAGGGAACTCGCTTTGGGGGGGTTGGGTCGCCCCTGGTTCTTTTGTTTGGCGGCCCTTGCTGCGGCCCGCATTTTGGGAGTGTTTCTTTGGGCCGGCGCTAAGTGACCATCTGAAGACTCTCAAACGAATTTCTCACAAATGAGAATGTGTGAAGTGGGAATGTTCACACAACTCCCTTCACGCCCTTTGAAATCTGGATCTCCCCTCGCTGGTACAGCGCCTTTGGCCTCAAGGTGAGCTCTCCCCGAAAAGGGAAAGCGGGGAGTCGCACGCAGGCTGCGGAGAATTCAGCTTCCCCAAATCTGTCGTTTGGAGCCTGGTGGTGGGGCTAAGTGGCCTCCCACAAGCACCAGGGACCCGTTCAGATCCAAATCCAAACCAATCCAAACCTCCAAATAAGGGTTCCCTGTAAAACCCGCGTGGGCAAAGTCATATTCTTGAGCAAATGGATGCAAATGTCACCCTCGTGAGGCTGGTCCACCGAAATGTTGAACTACCCCTGAATCCCCAAATCCAAACCGAGCATAGGACTGCAAATCCGGACACCAAGAGCGACTCAGAACCGTGCTTAAACATGCTTAAACCAGTAGCATTGTTGAAACAACATCCTTGCCGTTTCCCTTTAAAAGGCTGCCTTGGCGCCGCGGCGTTTGCTTTCCTGAGTTGGTCTTTGACCCCTTGAAAGTTAAGCTTTCGGCTAACATGCAATTGGTCGGTGACTGGCTTTGCTGTTTGCAAGTTAGGGAGACTATCATGTTCCAAAAGGGATTGGGCCTGAGGGGCACAACTTTGTACAAGCAGGCTGCCAGAAACCCATTTCTGCATGGCACAATGGCGGGAAAAGCACGAACTATCGCGATTTGCACAATCAATTCTGACAGTGCCGCAGAAAAACAGAGTGCCGCAGGAGTTTTAGGCAGGGTTCCATTTGCCTACCTGAAAGCAGATTTCAGCCCACAACTTCTCCATTTGGGGAAATTGACAACCTGGGTTGCAGCCTACCTTGGCTTAATGAAAAAATGGACCCCTGGTGCTAGTGACTGCTAGTGGATTCCAGATGACTGGACATAGTTGGCGATGATTGGCATCGCGCTTGTAGGGAGCCAGTGAAACCGTCTCTCGTAACTGCTGATTCCTGTGGTCACATTGACGCAGGTCTGCGGCAACGGCATTTGCCGTACGCCACCAGCATACACAGCAAAGAATTGAGACAACAAGCAATCGCGGCAATCAGACTTCTCTCACGCGCGAACCGCGTGATCATCAGCCCAAGAACAGAACTGAGGATGAACACTCCGAAGATCAGCACGGTCACCGCGTAGTCCAAGCCCTTCGAGGATCGAGCAGCTGCAAAACGTGCACACAAACGCCAAATAATGTTCAAGGCAAACGCAGTCCCGAACACGTGCATGGTGATGCTAACACAAAGCTGGCACAAAATCACCTGTGCCGGAGCTCCTGCGCTCAGTAGCGACAAGGCAAGATCCAAGGAGATGCCCGAGGGTACGGAACAAATCAGGAAGGCATAGCTGAGTGGCAGTTCAGTCTTGGAGTCCTTCAACAACTCCTCACGCAAAGGGCCCCTGACGTGTTCATTGAAAGCGTCAAGGCTGCCATACCAGCTTTGGATGGCGGAAAAAATGAACTCCCGGTCTTTCTCCAATCGGCAGTCAGTTGAATGCACATCGAAGTTCTTCAACTGTGAGATCAAGGCGTGCTTCTCCCGCATGTGTTTCCGGGTGGCATGAACCGACGGGAATACACCGAGCGCTGCAAGGCCTACAACAAAAGTTAGTGCACCCTCGCTGAAGGGAAGAAGACAAGAGTAGATCCCAGCTGCCACAGCAGCGCCCATCATCCAGCTGGCAGTCACGATGGCTGTGAAGAGGGGGTGCATGACTATTTGGCCGGAAGGGTTTGCTTTTCGATATGCTGCCAACTCAAAGATACACCACATTCCTCGGCATGTTCAGGGGCATTGTTGGCATGAACTTATGACTAATGAACCCCCTGTAGTTTTGAGATGCCTCCCTTTTCCCGAGCGACTGCCAATCAACATGTGCTACTCCTAAAGGCACACGACAGGTTGGGCAAAATGAGACCTCGCAAGAATCCTCCGATTAAGGACGGGTTCCCCTTTAGCAGTGCTCAAAACCGATCGAGATTTGGTTGCCCTCATAGTGTTTAACCCTTTCGCGGCGCTTTCGCGGTGGCTCCTTGACATTAGCAGGGCAACCTCAGTACAAGACTGCAACACCAAGTGAGCGAGCGGCAAAACCTAAATGCACAGAAGTGATTTAGGACTCATTCTTACCGTTTTTGGGGGTTCCCTATATTGTTTTGCAGGTTTCTGGCACATGGAGAGCGAGCACCGGCGTTTTATTGTCACGGCACATTGGCTTCACAGCTCTGTTTCAGACTCTTCCATTGGGTCAGCAGACAAAGCAGCTGCATGTTTCCGCTTACTCCGGGCACTTGCCTTGACCAAGCGGGCTTCATCGCGAGTGACCATGTGCCGCGAAACATGCGCAGCTGGGCATGGTGCTTCCTCATGATTTCATTCGTTTGATTTAGAGCAACCGTTGGTTTTCTCCATCACTGTGAGATCTTGCCAAAAGCCGCGCTTCCACTGTAGTTGCTCTCCAACTTGCGCTCGACGATCTGCTGTCTGATAGCGCTGTTACCTGCGCGAGGCTTACCAAAAGTCAACGAAGCAAGCGCACAAACGCAAAGCAGAACTGTTTCTCTAAAGCAAAGCAGTTGATTTCGAGCGAGCTTCTGAAGAGGCAGTTGGAGGTGCGTACGGGCAAGCCAGATGGCACTGCTTCCAGGCAGATCGGAGTCCTTGAAAACCTCCTTTCGCAAACGCTTGAGAGCCTCCTCATCACTCATGGCGCACTACGAATGCACGCAGCACGGAGACATCGAAACTGTGCGCACGAGTCTACCGTTATGGGCAACTGCTCAGGAAGACGATTTTCCGAATGAACTGCTTATCGTTTCGTTATCGTTTCGGTTATCGTTTTGGGCAGGTATGTTTTCGCCAAAGTTCGCGGAACAAACAGCATTGCGTGGCCGCAGAGCCCGATCTCACATATGCTGGGCGCGTCAGGAGGCGCAAACATGATGGCTGGGATTCTGGGCCACAAACAAAAAGCTGCCAAACGCGAGACGCTCCAAGCATCGTCTGCCACATCATGAAAGCATGTTTTATTGTTTTTGGGGGTTCCCTATATCGTTCTACAAGGTTTCGATAGATTTCCTCACGCTAAATCGCCCGAATGCATAAAGAAGTAACGGAGAGTTTAGCCTGTTGCTCAAGTGCACTTGGTAGCCCCTGCTTGGAAATCACGACTTTCCAGAAAAAGCGGAGCACGCCAAGTGCACTAGCGCAACTTTTCAGTACAAGGATCGTGTGCAAAAGAGGCCGCCCTTGGATCCTGGACCCACGCCTGTCGCGGAGCCTTTGCAGAACTTTCGCGCAGCTCCCTGCATTATCGAAACTGGCAAACAGCCAGTGCAAACTGATGAGCACACGTGCACTCTCGCGCGGTCAACGCCTGCTCTTTTCGCGCGCTGCCTGCCCCAAGCGCCGTCTGAACAAGTAGCCCTTTCGCCGAGCCTTTGCGGACCGAGTTCTAGGCAAACGCTTTTGCTAGCTTTCGCGATGCAGGGTATCCTTTCGGGGAAGCTATTTAGGAAACCATTTAGATAAAGATCATCGTGGGGGTTTTGGACGCTGCTCACTTGTCAACCAGAAGAAGAAAAGCAAAACTAACCCTTACACTCTACAGTTTGTTTAACTAGCAGCTCAAGGTTTGACAAACTCAAGGTATGAGAGCAGCAGTTCGACATTTTTCGGTGTGTCTACGTCAACTTCACCACCCTGCAGCTTAGAGTCGTGACAAGTAGGGCGGGCTCCAAAGAACATGCAGCTCTTGCGCAACACTCAAAAAACCTCCCAATCCATAGATGCCTCTCTTCATCATGTTGTCATCCGTCTGATGAATGCTCACCACGTCGAAGAAGCACATCGTCGCCGGGCTGAGGGCGAGCAGGTATGGCAACGCAACAAAGCTCGCTAGCATGGCGCAAGCAATCGACAAGGAAACCCACGGGAAGAAATGGCTATCTGCCTCATAGGAAAGTATCGCGGCAGACCCATAAGAGAATACCGCTGGCAAAAGACCCGCTGCGGAAAGTAGTCCAGATGTTACCATCGCCAGCAGCCACAGGAGCAGCATCCATTTCCAGCCGAAGTGAAAGGATAGCGCCAGGACTTTCCACCCGCCCCAGGTTCTCCAAGTGTGCGACAAAAACAGGTCGAATGACTCTACCTCGCAGCAAAGCCCGTGCTAGAGGTTGCGGACTTCCAAAACACGCGCGGGAATATCAAAACCGCCTAGGCTTTAGCAACAATAAACACAACGTGGATTGGGCTGTTCCGCAGCATGCAAACCACAAGGCATGGCAACATGGCATGGACGAAAGAGATGACGCCATAAGTTCGTATGCACACAAAACACGAAGCAGCTTACCTGGAAGCCCTGGGGATTAGCGTCCTGATTCTCATCAAGGAAAAGAAAGCATGGGAGATGTGCAAAGATCTCCTCAATGGATGTGGACCGCCCTCACAATTGAGATTCAAGAGCAGAATTGGCTAAGCACGTTCCTGGCCCTTGGTACCAAGTCGATGACTTCGCGTCCCTTTGAAACCAAAACAAGAACAAAGAAAGATAGAAAAAGAACACTCCACTTCCCCCTTCTCCGGTGCTCCCGAAAGTTCAACCGGCCTTGGCCGAGTGGAGCCACAGGCCCTCCCGCTCCCCTGGCAGCAGCTCCACAGGCGATTTGTGCCAAAGCCGGCCCAAAGCCCCGAGGGTCTTCGCCAACGAGATGCCCCGCAGCAGCTCGGAATCCACCTGCCCGTTGCCCGCTGGGATCAACAGCTCCGTGATCTACATGGGATGACCATTTTGGGGAAGCTACGCAAAGGATCTTTCAACCTGGGAAAAGCTGCCCGGCCACTAAGATTGTCTTTCCAAAAAGGTTTAAAGTCCATGAACTCAGGGAGTGAAAGGAAACCCGCTGTCACCTTTTCCCACTCGGAGAATGGTGACCAAACTCCCTGAACACCAGCACGCACTACTCTGAATCTCACCTGCGCTTCTTTCTCGTGGTAAATGTCTTCGTGCAAGCGCGCTCGCAGTACATTTTCAGCCGTGCCTTTTCTCTTGCAGTTCTCTGTGAAATTATCTCTCGCAAGTTCTCTTGTGCAAATTCTGCGCACGTTCCTGCCATTTTGCCGGAAGAACCCTTCGGTCTTCGCAGTGCTTTCAGGAGCAGCCGGAAACCTGTGATGTTGAAAGGCTTCAAAGCCAGGAAGCAGTCTGCAAAACGAATAACTATCAAAGAAGAGAACAAAGTGCTATCAAAATTTATCAAATCAAGATGCGTGGTTCATGGCTTTGAGCTAGAGCAAAGTTCGTCAAGGGGCATTGACTCAAGATATAACCCAAGTGCAAAACAGGCGCGAGGCTACCCTTCCACACCACAGGGTTGCTTTGCTTGACTGCCCCAAAGCGACAAAAACCAAGGCGTTCTAGTAGAGCCTGACGACCTGGTAAAGATTTCAAGTCCGTAAGCACAAACAGGGAGCCTTACATTATACACCTGAACATTGCCTTGTAAATGGTTGTGTCCCTTTATTTTGGTGGACAAAGCCATGTTTCAAGCGGGCAAAATGCATTTTTTTAAGGAGCCCTGACAAAGGGTCATACCCACCTTGAGGTGATCGCACTGCAGCTCCAAGTCCGAGCTCCATGCAGACTCTCCGTCTAGCGTCTCTTGCGCGTCCGGGCCAGGCTCCTTTTCGGCAGCTGTCGGCGCCACAATCTCTGCGGGGGCCTCCAAGGGGCCGCTCCGCTCGCAACAGCTCGGGGATGAACCCATGGCTGGCGCAAAAAAAGTCGGTTGTCCAGTGTGGAACCCGTGGCTGGGTGCTGCGATGTACTGCAAGGATGTCACACAGTTCATTGCATGGATAAAGAAAGATCAACATCTCTGTCCAATGGATCTGCTCTCGGGAAAGCAAAACTTGCGTGAGTCAGCCAAGCGGCCTGCTGTGCCAGACGTGCTGCCGGCCGAAAGTCGCCAATTGCTGAAGTGACTCGTAAAGAATTATGCACAAACTGCGCTTAGCCACTGTGCTTCCTGAAGCCGTTGTCTCAACACTGCCCCCTTTGAAC
This sequence comes from Effrenium voratum, assembly GCA_963377175.1. Classification (NCBI taxonomy): domain Eukaryota; class Dinophyceae; order Suessiales; family Symbiodiniaceae; genus Effrenium; species Effrenium voratum. Next base: position 505,949 of record CAUJNA010003480.1, read on the forward strand.
AACTGTTAACTCAGCACATGCACACGTGTGCATGTGTGCATGTGTGCGTGTGCATATCAACGTGCATCTGTGTATACACATGTGTGTATGATTGCGCGATGGTGCCCCAGGCACCCACCCTACCCCACCCCACCCCACCCCACCCCACCCCACCCCACCCGCCGCGCCCCAATTCCAAGTCTGAGACCTCCGGCCAGCTCCGTGGCACTTTGCGGCGCTCCTCACTTCGATGGGAAAAAAACCGCCCACCCGAACTCCCATGCGCCCTGCCGAGCGACCTGCTGGGTTCTTTGTTCCAGTGGGGTCGTGTTCCTTTGGGATCAGAGAGTTTTGTCAAAAAGGCGGGGTGCATGAAAAATGCAGGTCAAGACAGCACGAAATGTGCGAAACATGGGGGGCATCACCGATGTGAGCCCAGTCTTCTCAGGACTCAATACTTCGACTCGAGTAGTTGAGGATTTACATGTAACCTTTCTAAGAACAGGAGCATCCCTGACTGAGAGGGATTGTTCGCATGGCAAAACTGAGGGCCACAAGCCAAGTACGAAACTAGAACTGGCCGGTGCTTGGAAACCACCGTTTCGTTCCTTTGCTCGTAGGTGTAGAACAGAATGGCCCTACTCGTTTGCTCATCCGCAAAACGGCCAAACAGATGGACCCAAACTGCGAAAACCCGACTTTGCTCACCACTTGGACAAAAACAAGGCGGCATGTGTCTCTCTTCGGCCCCATGGGAAACCCCGAGCCGAAACAAGGCAAACCCCCTGCAAACGATTGAACCGTCCCGGTGACCCGATCCCGCCTGACGATCTCATCGGAGGGCGTGGTCTGCGAAAGCGCGGTCGGATGTCTCGTTGTATATCGCCCAAAATGGGGTGGGTTGAAAGGGAACCAAGCGGCAAAACACCCAAAATGGGAAGTTTTCCCCACGTCAACTAAGATGACACTGGAGTCTGCAAAGATTTCCAGTTCAGCCTGGCGACAAACCCATTTGAGCCCCGGACGACTGGGCTAGGTTGTTGGGAAACGTGGGTGAGCCCCCTGCATCACTGTTGATGGACATTTGCCTCAAACCAACAGTATGGACTACCAATAATATTGTCAGTATGTTTTCATTGCCCTCCAACCCCCTCCCCCCCCCCACAAAAAAAAGGGGAAAAAAGAAAAAGAAGAAGAACAAAAACGAGAATGGAACTTGAACAAGGGTCCAGTCAAGAAAATGGGTATTGATCCAAAAAAAGGGGCCACATAATTACAATTATTGCAACTTGTCGGCTTCTCTCAAATCTGGTTAGTCCCCCGCACCTGCTACTTGTCAAGGACATGCTTGGCAGTGAGAGGAAAGCTTCACCTTTCGAAGTCGCAACTCGATCCCAACGGCCCCCCACCGATCCCTGGGTAAAACGAGCTCTGATCCCTTATTTCATGGTTTAGAAATCTTGTAACAATTTGCAGGTGGGTCTTTTTGGGTTTGACGGACACTCTGGATGCCGTTGGTGTTTTCATCTTTCTTTTTTTTCTGCACGCTGCTCTTGGACACCGTTTCAAGCTACAACTTGAACCCTGGCTCAGCCTTTGCTGTGATGACATTCAAAGGGGAGGTTCTACATTGGATGGTTTCCTGTTTCCCCTTTCAACGCCCCCAAAAAGGAGAAAGAACACGCCAACAACCAAAAAATCGCGCAAGTCATCGCTGGGACTTGCCAAGCTGTTTGGCGGATCTTCGCCGTTCGGAAGCTCCGCGCGCGTAATTTGTTTTCGGATTTGGTCGCAACGGCGCTCGCCATAAAATATTCAGAACCCATCGTCTTGGAAGGTCCGACTTTCAGGGCGCAAACCCCTGACTCGCTCCCCGGCCCGGGAAAATCAGAGATCAAAAGACAGGCGAACCCACGGAACCCGGATTCCTAAGCCTGAAAAAGGAGGAAAGACTGTCCCTGGAGAAAAAACAAAAAGTGTGCAAGGTCCAAAAAAATTGCAATCCTGCGGAAGCAGGCCGGTCAAAGCTAGTTCACTAGCAAAGGTTCATGGGAACCCCAGATCAATAATTCTGTTCCATTGGTACAGGGAGGTTCTCCTCCAAAAGTGATGACCCCCTTTTAGTGGGCACCCCCTATCAATAAGTGAAAAAAATCTGGAGTTGACAGTACCCGCATCACACGCATCACAGGAAGTGCCATTTTTCCGCCAGTGAGAGTATGCCAGCCAACAAAAAAAAACGGCAATCGTCTAGGTCTTGGTATTTCAGAGTTCAAAACTACTTTCCCCATATGGGACGAATGGTGAGTCCCCTGGTTGTATGACACTTGTCCTCCCACGTCTCTCCCAAATGAAGCAATAGACGGAATGTCACTCACGACCATTGATATGGGATAAGGGTACAGTCCTGACGTTCAACAACAACCCAAAAAACGACTGGGTGATGCGCATCAAAACAGGGTCATCTTCCTCACACGCTCTCATGGAAGGTGCCGATGCCGGCTTGGGCGTGTTCCCCAGGCCGAGAGCAGTGGAATCATGGAAAGGCAGGCGTCTGGCAAGGCATACTCGCAACCCACACGCACCAACGCACGCAACGAAACACAACACACGCAACGCAAGCACACGTCGACCAACGCTCGCCACGGAATGCCGCAAGCAAGCACCCACGTAGGCAACACAGCACGCACGCAACCCAGCGCACGCACGCACGCAACGCATCTCACGCAACGCATCTCACGCAACGCACGCAACGCAACGCACGCAACGCAACGCAACGCAACGAATGCGCCCACGCAGGCCACGCACGCAACAAAACGCAGCGCACGAACGAATGCACGCACGATTGCACACAACGTGCCAACGCCACGCAACGCGATGTATCGCAGGCCACGCATGCAACGCATGCAACTCACCGACACACGCAACACAACGCAACGCACACGCCAAAAGGCAAAATATGAACATGTCAGGAAGAAAAAATAAATATTGCCGAGTTTGGTTACCAAAAATCATAGCTGATTTCGGACTGTTCGGATAACAAGTTAAGGAGATCTCGAGACTTCTGGCGCTACCGAATCCACCTTGCGCCCGAAGCGCGCAATTCTCGCGATTTTCTACAGACCTGGCGGCCTCTTTCTCTGGATGGCAGGAAGCACAGTATGAAAACAAATGGACGACACGCCACTATGGGAAAGGGAAAAACCGCCGAGATTTGTCTATTGAAGCGGCCGGATTCCATGTACATTAAGCAAGATAATCAAATATATACAATCCACGTATTGCGCTTACATAAAAGCTCTAATGGTTGCATAAACAAGTCAATATGCACATATGTATATATATATATATACACAAGCAAAACACATAAAATAAATAAGTAAATAAATAAGTAAATAAATAAATAAATAAATAAATAAACAAATATAAATAGATATAGATACACGTGGCTCGGCATTATACATGCATTCACTTGTTCAATAAAACGGTTCTAGATAAATGAAAAATAATCATCAAAAGAGAAATCTGGCGATGCAATGTCCTACTCTTTCTTTTCTCCACCCTTCATATCTCTCTTCTCCCTTCATTCGCTGCCAAAATAGAAAGAACACTCAAACAAAACAATCCTTCCTTCACCTCACCCCTTTTCCCCGCGAAGAGACGGGGCAGCGGGTGGGTAAGGAAAAAGGGATGGAATGAACGGAGAAAAAATGACAAACAGCGGATAGAGAGGAACGGCATGCTGTTTGAATACGCCTGCCTTCATTGCCTAGTATATGTCAAATTGTCAAATTGTTGTACAAATATATATATATATATATATGTACACATATTATGTTTGCATATGATGATTCTTTATTTCTTATTTTCATTTGCTTGATTCATGGTTGTTGTTGTCTTAAAATTCGACATTTAGAACATTGCCAAAAGGAATTGAAGAATGTGCCTTCAATTCCTTTCGCTTCGGTCTCGACCAGGATTCATCTCCTCGGCGGAGGTCATCAGCGCTTGTGCGGTGGTACATGCGTAGTACCTGCTTGCTGGCACTGGACACCACGCGGTAGCAAATGTGTTGAACGATCTTCTAGCACAGAAGGAGAAAAATTGACAAAACAGGGAAACACACAAACAAGCAAACGCAAACAAACAAAAAGCGAAGAAGCAAAGAAAGGAGAAAGGAAGGAAGGAAGGAAGGAAGGAAGGAAGGAAAGAAGGAAGGAAGGAAGAAAGAAAGAAAGAAAGAAAGAAGCCAGCAAGCAACCAAAAAGCCAAACAACCACACCAAGCAACCTGCCTGCAAGTCAGCCAAAACAAGTGACCAAACAGCAGCCAACTACGCTACTGCCACTGCAAGTGCTGCGGCTGATGTTTCTGCTGCTGCCACTCTGTTCCTACTGCTCTACTGTATTGTGCTACCATCATTTCTGCTACTGTTGATACTACTGCTGCCATCAATACCTTGAAAAAGCATCTTTTGTTCTGAGGAGGCAACCTCATGCTTGCGTGGTCCTTCTATCAAACATCTGCCAAAGCGCAGCAACTGCAAACACACATCCAACAACGAAGGAGAATAGTTTTTTCAGCACGTTGATGCTCTTACCCCCGGACGCCACCTTTGCACGCCGAGATGCTGTAGAAGCCTTCCTGGAAAGAATCGAACGGCCGGCGGCACAAAGGACACAAAGGCTTGTCATGCTCCATCAGGGTCAGAACGCAAGATCTGCAAAGTGCGGAATGACCGCAGGGCTGCAAAACCTCAGCTTGAGGTTAAATTGGGTCGGCACTGCGCAACATGGATTATGCCTGTAAGTGTTTTGGCCTCAGTCTCATGAGGCACGGTTCAAAAATTACTTTAAGAAACGATAAGAAATGTGCTCATGCCGACATGTCGTTTATAGTGTTTAGAAGCAATCTCTAGCTTGTGCTTTCTGCAAATTTGTCCACGCAGCTTGTTGTACATGCACCCCCCAAATTGACCAGAGACTACTGGAATTATGACTGGGCCTCATTTGTGAAGGGCTGTTGCTTTCTGGCGGTCAAACGCTTGCAGCTCTGATCACTCCAAGACCCTTCGCAGTGCTCGCGCAAAGCCGAGCAACTGTCTTTGAAGGAGCGTTCTTGCAAACCTCAGGGCTTGCTGCATACCACTGGCACTCAAGAGCTTGTGCGAGCACCATGAACGCGAAGAGCCATTCACAGCTAACAGGAACCAACAAAAGAAGATGGGAGGAACCAACAAAAGAAGATGGGAGCCTTCCAAACAACACGGCGCCCTGCCTGGCATCTTCTGTCCCTCTCAAGCACTAAGTTTTGCAAAAGACTCTCCTGCTGCCCTGACATTTCAAGTGCCTCGCACGTAGGCCCACACACGTGGTTCTCAAAGAAGCGCTTGAAGCCCTCCACTCTCAGGTCGCCTGCGGGATAAAACCTGTGGATCTGTCAGTAAAATGAGTCGTTTGTCCACGTCCACAATACCTTGCAAGTCCACCACCATGATGCTCCCTCTGCTTTTCCTCAGCATCCACAAGGCCATCAGAGCCATAGCAGGGCCATGGGCAGGTCACCCAATGGTTTTGAGACGGCATGCTCTGAAAGTACGCAACTAAGTGGCTGTGGCTCAAAAAACCGGTACCAAAATGGAACCCTGGCAAGTGGACACATGGACCAAAACCTGCGTAACCCCTCCTGTTTAATTTTGAGCCAAACCCAAGTGCATTTATGTGGATGTTATATTCACCTGGCAGGCGGACTCACACAATGTTCGTCCTCACGCTGCACAGGGACAATTTACACCAATTCACGGGCTTGGCGTCACATAGGTAAAGTGGCTGAACGCCTGCATGAGCTCGGCTTTCTGGTGGTCAAGGTTCACGTATCCATTGTTGCCATTGAATTTCACAAAGTCACCGTCGAGGCACTGCTCTCCAACAAAGAAGGCAGGCCCGTGCACGCAGGTGTACTCATAGAGGTAGCAAGGCACAAAGACGATCTCCCAGCCTAGGGGAACCTGATGTGCACAGTTGGGTGTGACACAATTGAAGCAACACAGCTGAATCAGCGACAGCAAAGCAACAAAATTTCCGAGTGGCCACTTTCAAGGTTAAAAGCTGAGAAAGACATGCTTCTGCGTCCAGGTGCTCCTCGTTTTTCGGCCTCCTTGAGGAACGCTGACAAAATGCAGCTGGCAATGCTTGTGCAACGGCAGAAGGGTAGCATGTCAGCCTTTCCTGCATGGTGATTGTTGATGAGGCGTTTTGCGACCATCTCCTGCCCATTGTTCTTTTCTGATCTGTCGAACATACTGTAGACCAGCCGCATGCCCCCAAAAGCGAAGGGTTTACGATGAATACTGACTGGTGCGTCGGAACAAATGACATTGACCTCATCTATATACCCCCAAACTTCCTTCTGCTTCTTGTGTGAATGCTTCATCAAAATGCACTGGCGCTCGCACAGCTGCGTGTTGCAAAGGGGGTCGAAAGGAATATCCAGGGCAGCCATCCTGAGAGGTGCTGCCGACGCACCTGTTGAGATTGTTGCTGCTATGGAAGTGAACACCTGCCTCAAGTTCAAGTGGTTCAGGGAACAAACTTGAAAGGTGCCTCTCGTCATCTCTGCCAGATTTTGGAGGTTGTGAAAATGGTCTGGTTGCGATCCGAAAGCTACAGTGTGGATTTCAAAACTCCGCGCACTTTGCACGTTGGACTTCAGCAAGAGCTGCTTTTCGAAGAGTGGCATCACCCTGTTGGCCTCATAGGGCTTGCCATCTGACAGAAAAATCACGCGGACATCTTCCTGCGCAGCCTGATCACCGAGCAGGTTGTGCACACCCTGGAATGCTGTCTGAAACTTGGTGTCATCCTTTGGGCGTACTTTTGCAGAAGCTCTCTGCAACTCTTTGTAAGCTGACTTTTTCTCAAGCCTAGCGAAGAGAACCTGTGACTTGCTATTGAAAACAATCAGGCTGAACGTGTCGCGCTGTCCATTCTCAAGATCCTGGTGGGAATCTAGGAATGAGAGACTAGCATGGAAAACGGCATCCACCCGCCGGACATTTTTGGGAAGTTTGACATCGCAGCCGGCGCGATGCGTGAGAATTTCAATATCTTCAATTGCCATACTCCAGCTGGCATCAACCACTAGCACAACATGAAGCAGTTCAGGATGCGAGCGATCCTTGCGAGCTGGGGTTTTAGCTTGGGAGGCCATGATGGTGTCAATACATTTCATTTCCTTGACTATATCATCCAGCTCAGCTTCAGACACGTCGCTATCCGACCACTGACCAGCTTCGTGTTCCTCAGCCACTCTTGCAACAATGGCTAGGTTGCCTGTCAGGACAGGTCTGGTCCCCAAGCTGCTCGAATGGAAACGCTCCATGCTGAGCTGTCGGACACAAAGCTCATTTGATCCAAGAAGTCTGCGAGAGTGAAGCAATGACAAGGAACAAGCGTACGCTGAGTGCCCCTTTTGTAGAAGCCTCCTCGGCAAAACCATGGTAGCTGCAGGGCTTTGGGCCTTTCAACTTTGTCATGCTTCCTTCAGGACATGCGAGGCAACATGCACCACTCATAGTGCACCCTGCCCCGAGTTTCAACTACTGTCAACGAGCTCGTGATTTGCCCACCCACAAACACAAAGGTGTAACTCTGAGTCCATCCCAAGAAGCCCGAAACATGCTCTTTGCTTCCAAGGGAAAACTGTTGCCACAGCTCAGCCGCTAAGCCCATTCTGGGTGCCTTAAGGATGAACTGCCGCACAGCAAATATCTCAGCCAAAAAAGGGGCCTTCTACTTATGATAGCAGTGCTGGCTCAACATGCGCAATTCTCCCCTCAGGCATATCGCAAGCGCGTCGTGCAGCCTTGTCCGTCGTAAGGCGCCCTGGTGGAGGGTGGTTCCACTAGCTTGCGGCAGACTATTGCCATCATCAGCACATCGTGCAAGCGATGCGGCAATCCTTGCATGCCCAACCGCACCGGCTCATGGGCAGTTGTGATGGACTGGCACATGCTTCCAAAGACGAAGAAGCCCTAAACAGAAGACGACGCGCATGGATAAGCACTAATAACTAATGACTCCTTGAATGGACGCATAGATACCTAATGTGACGCAGCAAGCCGCAACCTCCATGGTCTAGCTGCTTCCTACACTGGTGCGTTTACGCGTTCTGAAGCGTCGATACAGAAAATGGGAGCTTCGGGATTATCCTCAGACAAACACAACTTTGAAGCGCTGTAAACATTCACTCGTGCTGGTGACTGGCCTGTAAGAGGTCCACACACATTCATATTCGTGTCATCGTGCTGTGGGTGTCTAAGTCGTTTGCGCGTCAAACAAGCTGGGCGTGGCGGTGGCCTGTGCTTCAAAAGTGGGTCTTCACGTGGCGACTCAAAGTTCTTCCATGATCTCAGCATGCTGGTGAAGGTGGGCGCTGCATATGATGGGAATACCATTGCCCCCACCTACATGTGCCAGGGTGGTGTCTTACAGGCCATTACCCTTGCTTCCCGGCATTGCATCGCATTCCCATACCTTGTGCTCTCCTTTTGTCCGCTCCGCGCTCGGCAACTTTGGAGCACGGCACTAGGTCCTGGGCACAAGCGTCAGAAGAGAAAACCAAATCATCCGATGCAAGCACATGGTTTTGGCGTGGCTCAGCTCCCAAACACCGATTTTGATGTGGCTGTGGGCTTGAGCCATGCTACATCCCGAAACAGGGGTGACAGCTATGCCGTGCCAAGTGGCCAAAAGAGTGTGGACATTGCGGCAGCGAATGCTTGAATAACACCTTGCACATGGCAGCTTCGTCTCGTCCTCTATCTTTCTCTCAATTCTGTTCGCTCCCTGCCCCTCTCCAGCAGTCATATGCGCCAAGTCACTCAATGGATATCTGAAATCAAGCCCGAAGTTTGTCGAGCTAAGCTTTCCGTACCTTGGCGAGAGCGGCCTGGAAGTGGAGAGGACTTTGGGCTTCCGCGAGCTTGTGGATTGACCGCCACACGCTTACAACAGAGGTCCCCAAGGTTCCATACCTTTCTGAGAAGATCAAAAGGGGATCCACCCTGAGAGACTCCTAGTGAGTGATTCGTTCCATCCTTTTGTTTGCCGTGGACGTCGGAGTTGCGGACTATGGCCTCATTTCAGCTTAGGCCAGTCATGCCCGGTTCCCTCCCAATCCCAGGAAGCAACACCTCAGCTTCTAAAGCGCAATGCCCATGTTACACTTCTACAGGAAATTCAGTAGCAAGCGCTGAACAGGCGCCATTCAGAAACATCCCCTACGGCGGCATTGGGTGCAGCCAAGCTGCTGGCAAATGACATGCTGCGGCTTTTGCCGCAGGGCCAGCTGGAAATTCTTGGCCTTACCCGGCCCTCCCAAAGGCAAGAAGAAATCCACGAAGGGCAGCTGCTTTGAGCACGACGGATAGAATCATTCTTCTCGTTTACTGTATGTACGGAGAGGGTTGTCAATCTTCGTGGAATCAGTGTGCAAACCTAATTCAGGAGGATATGACATGCCTTGTTCAAATTCCAGCTTCTGTCCGTGTGCACTCAACCCGTTTGAACTTGCACCGGTTACAACCAACCTTGCCCCAACATCTTTTTTAAAATCAAGATTGAGGCTTTCACGGCATGGCACCTTGGCTTCAAGAACGCTTTTGTGCCACCACGCACACGCGGATTTCTGGGCGATGGCAGGCACGGGCCGGCCGGATTTTCACAGCCGGGGTGGAAGCTGCAAGCCACGTGCTTCGTCCCAATCAGCTTGCGGGGCCGGCCTCCGCGCAAGCACTCGCTGTCCGCCAGCCCAGATTCGGTCAAAATGATGTGGCTGTGGTGGTCAAAACCGTTTTGGGATCCCATTTTGGTTGGTAGGTGAATTCACCACCCATGTTAGAAACTATTTTAGTGGTTGGATTGGGAAGTTCACTGGGGGTACGATTTTGGCCCATGGCCCATGGCCATGCAAAATTCTGGGCTGGGATTCGCTTCAACTCTGCCTGCTAGGGGCACCTCAACGGGCATGCTGAGCAAGGACTCAGCTACGTGCGGCAACAAAAGATCTGGGGCTGTGGCAGTGGCACAGCCTTCTTCCGATCCTATGGGTGACGGAGGCCAGCCAAGCACTCTGGCCAAAGTGTGGATCTCTGCATGTAGCGCCCCCCCCCCCCCATCTAGACCCTTGGTTCGCATTACCCCTCCCACCAACATGGAAGTGGCACCAAGCCCCTTTCCAAAAGGATAGTCGTCTTTCTGCAGGGTATCACTCACCCGGTCTCAGTCCAACCCGGCTCCTGCGTCGGGGGCCAAATGGCACTCTTGCAGAAGTTGCTCCAAGAGCTGCTCGGCCTCGACATCCTTGGCCGGCGGCCGAACCCGTTTTCATTTGTGTCGGCTAGTCGGCTCGGGGCGCGAGCAGTGCAGCCAAGCAGAGATTCTTGTGAAGGGTTGCTGCTGAAAAGGGCAAACTCCCAGCTGAACACGCAAGATTCTGCGGAAGCGCCCCCAGCTAAGAGATGGGCGGTCTACATCAACACCCCAGTTAGTGAACCCTGAAGACAAAACAGCACAACGTTTTCCGACCTAGGCCCGAGTCCCCCGCCAACCATTGGGAAGATCCCCGGGTGACCGTGACCAGCCCAACCAAAGTGGCGTGATCTGTTCGTCGAACCCAGTCCCAGTCCCGGGGCCTGGCGTTTGAAACATGTCGCCAACCTGGCGAGCCTTCGGAGGCCTCCGGAAAGCAAAGGCAAAAGATTGAATTGAATCAAACAGGGGCCACTCGCCACTAAGGGGCATTCGGAGGCCTCCGGGAAAGGCAAAAGATCCAAAGGAATCAAACAGCCACTGGATGTCCCCTTCAAAAGTTGCAATTTACGAGTGGTTTCCCATTGAGACCTGCGTGGAAACGGTGAAAAACGTGCCGCCGAGGCGTCATCTAAATGTTGAAGCTGCTGCGCAATGCGGCCAGCCAAGCCAACCACGTCACCGCTTGCCGGAGCAGGTTCTGGCAAGGAGACGTTCCTTGTGACCCTTTCTTCGCTGGGCTGCCCTCAGATCCCCCGCTAAAAGTTTAACTTTTCGTGGGTCAAATGGAAACTACCACTAAACACTAAAAGGCTACAAAGCTAAGGGGATGGCTGGGAGCCACCAAGTGCGTACCTATAACTTTACCACTTGAGCTCTGAATGTGACTGAACAAGCTGGTTCTACTCTCAAGTGAGCACGTGGCTGTGCCTCTTGAGCCGGCCCCGCCTGGCTGGAACTCTGCGAGTACTTGCGCGGCCGGCCGGAACCCCTGGCAAAGACCAGGAAAAGTTACCTAGGAGTCTTGGCAACCTGTTGAACCACCAGGGTGAACCCTCAGTTCATGAAGCCGTCTAATCACCCATCTGTCCATCTGTCCACAAAGGGTGATGCCATGTGGGCGGGATGTGCTGGAAGTCGGCATGGAATCTGCTCTCTGGTGTGCGGGGGGTCTAGGGGATCAAGCGAGCTGCCTCTCACCCGCCTTTGCATCACCAGTGATTTGCGGACAATGTGCAACAAACCCCCCCCCCCCAAAAAAAAAAAAAACAAAAAACAAAAAAACAACCTGGACACTGCTCGAATGAACACCCCGGTGTAGCCTTGCATGTGGTTTGTGGCCTGCGTGTGGCGCATGGCCCGCGAAAATCCCACACGGCCTGAGCTGCGCTCTTCTTGAGCCAGCTCTCAGCGGCCTGAAGCGGCTTCTGGGCACTCCACCAGTCAAACGCGGTACCCGGTTCGTTGCCTTTCTGGGTCTCGTTGCGGGCCCTGATCTCCAAAAACCAGAGAGGACACCACCCGGCTGGCTGCAACTGTATTGGCCTCCAGCTCGCCCCTTTTGGACAGCAAGCCGGCCGCGCAGTACTGGGACCTCACGCGGGCGCTTGAAACGTGCTCCATCCTCCCTCCATCCCCTGCCCTCTCAAAGGTGGCTTCTCAGATCCTAAGGCAATCAACTTGTAGCGCTGGTACAACCAATGCTTGAGCCCCTTGGCCCCTTTTGGCCCCTTTGGCCCCCTTGGCCCCCTTGGCCCCTTTGGCCCCTTTGGCCCCTTTGGCCCCTTTGGCCCCTTTGGCCCCTTTGGCCCCTTTGGCCCCTTTGGCCCCTTGGCCCCCCAGCAGCGCGTTGCCCTGCTCCGCGGCCGCCAGGTGCCACTTCAGCGCCGCTTCTGCGTCCTGTAGGACGCCCAGGCCGTCTTCCAGCATCAGCGCCAAAGCCTCGTTTCCCACGCCCCGGCTGGCTTTACAGCTTCGCGGTGGTTTCGGCCCGGAGCTTCACATGCAAGACGTGTTCTAATCCCAGTTGTGGAGAAATATTTTATGAGGCAGCCGCTTTCCCGCCGCTTTCGCGGATTGAGAAATGCGAGAACAGTTTGGTTTCGTTTGCGCGGACACAGCAAAACTACACATTTGCTACACGTGGCAGTTGCACCTTCAACGCCGTGAGGCACTTTGCGCTTGAGCATTGCCACCCTCTGCTGCCAGCAAATACCAACGATGCGCTTCTCGCGGGTCTTTGGCAACTTGACCATCCAAGCCAGACCTAAGCAGGAAGGCAAATATGCTGTCGGCTTCCCTGCACAGCCCGCTTTTTTCGCACACTCTTCTGAAAACGAATCGTCAGTCCATGGAAAGGTACATAACGGAAGCTTTTCCACGTGCATCGAAGGTGCTCATAGAGCTCCCCGAGGCGCCATTGGGAAACCACGTGCCCTTGCTCGGCGGCCAGGCGATACCTTTGCGCAACTAGTCAGTGTGCCAGCTGTGTGCTCAGAGCATACGAGCTCTGAACGACTTTGGCAGCCCCCAAACTCGCAATGCAAGCAGCCGATGGATATCCAGGAAAGCCAACCCCCTAGCACCAACCGAGCTACATGGTTTGGGCGGCTGCTAGGTCTACCTTGAAACCGTGGATGCCCCGCTCGTGGCAGTGGCCCGCGCAGAACAGCGCGTCTGCTTCACTGGGATCCGGGCCTGTCACGAACAGCTTAAAGCCTTGATTCCTGGCCTTGCTGTTGCGGTTCTCTCTCTCTCTCTCTCTCTATCTCTCTGCAGTTGCAACCATGTTTGGTGGGGAAGCATACTTGCATGCTCGGCCAAGGGTATCACCACCTTCACGGTTACCCCAAAGCAAAAGGGACCTGTCAAACCCCAGGTCAAACTTGCCGTCTCAAGAAGCGACCCGGCCCGCCTGGCGCAGGCGCGGGCTCCGCGGGCTCCGCTGGCGCCTCCGCGCTTGCATGTTGATCGCATGGAGGGGGTGATGTCCTTCGTCCATCACTTCACTCTTGATCAAGTTCTCGTTAACACGGTCAAGGGAGAGAGGGTTGTTAACAGGTGACAGGAAACCTCTGCATCCAGATTGTCACAAAACGAGCCTCGCTAGCTTGGGCCGGCCTAGGCGCACATGCGCACATTCGCTCCGCCCGTGTCTCTTTGAAGCTTCTTTGCCGGCAAGGGGCGACTCGGCGGCCTGAACGGCTTGGTTGCTGGGTGGTGCATACCAAACCCTACCATTGACCATTGGCAGCGGAAATCCTGCGCCACAAAGTTGATGCCCCGACTATGTGGTGTAACTTAAAGTTCTTCAAAAGAGGCGGTGATTCGGATTTTGCACTCCTCCTTTCACAGCAACAAAGTTCTGTCACCCAAAGTAAGAAAGGACTCCTTGGGTGCAAAGAATGCGCGATCGCTTCAAGGTGTCCCTGAAGTTATTGAAGCGTGACCAGGAAAAATCCCCGGACAAAACACGCTTCCGCATCCCCGCTTTCACGCCGGCGGAATGCCTGGCCTTCTTTGCAAGTTGCTTCTCCCTTATCTTGCGCAGTGCCTCCAGCTTCCTTGGCCACCGAATCCCCGACATGCGCTCGATATTGCTTGACGTGGGAAGCCCCGTGCCTTAACCGCAAAAGCCGTAAGGCAGGCGTTGGTGATCTTTCCGGCAAACATGTCCCAAGGATTTGCCTGCCCATGGCATGGTTATGGCTGCGTAAGCAAAGCCCAAAAGTTGCAAAGGCCCCGAGCATATACTCTATGCTGCCTGAGCGGCTCCTCAAATGTTGCGCCACCCATGCTGCAATATCTCACGCCGACATGCAAGAGCACAAGCAACTGGTATCCAAGAAAGCTTGCTGACACTTCTCCAGTGGCTATGTGGAACCAAACATTGGCTTTCAGCTTGCGGATATCCTACATGCATCTTGTGTATGCTTAATGTTGGTGTTGTTGCACATGTCTTCATAGAGTGTATGGAGTCTTGCTTTCGACATATGCTCCCGAGCAACTTGATCCGAGCAAGGCCGCAAAATGCCAAACCCTAAAGCCAAACCATAGAGTTCCCCCACCATTTCGGACATGTTCCACTAGGATCTGTTTTGTTCTTTTCACTGGCCCAACATGGCCACGGCATTCTGAACACTGCAAATCCCTCAGCTTCTGGCCGAGGACACGATATTGCCTCAGACGTTTGCATGCAGCTGCACAGCATAGCTAGTTGCGTGTGTGCATATATGTATGCATTTGTCCATGTGTATATATATATATGTGTGTGTGTGTGTATGTGTATTTAAGTAGCTATGCATATATCTTTACATATAGATAGACATGTTTATGTGGGCGATTCTAAAAATAGGCGTGCCCGAAAATCTACACGCAGGCAAACGCTTCAAGCGAGATGCATCCAAGCGGCGTCCCTTGAAATCTAGCACCAGGCTTTGCACCTGCGTGGGCAAACTGGAGGGCCGAGAAAATAGCTGCGGCCAAAGAAAGAAAAGGACGACGTTGCCCTCCATTCGCCTAAATGCTCTGGAAAAAATACAAATATTTCCAGTAGTGATAGATTCCCTTTAAAACCAACAGGGGAAAATAAAAATAAAAATACTCTTAACCAAATGGAAGTTGCTCATCCAGCTTCTTCAATCCGAAGCCCGGCCTGCTCATTCCAAACAGGCTTGCGGGTGACCAGAGTCTGGGTTTCGCCAGTGTTGAAGCCAGCCTCGGTGCCCACTGCGCAAAGCTCGCAAACGTGGCAAGACATGCTAAAACCCTCGGATGGCCAACGGCATTCCTCACTTTGCACGTGCAGTACGAGCCCAAGCGCAGCGCATCTGCCAAGTCCCCCTTCCCCTGCATGGCACACCACACAACCTCGGACCGGTGAAAGTACAATCTCCAACATGGAAGCTGGGGGGCTTTTGGAAGGCACGTCGAGGGAAGGTGGCGCTGTGGAGTGACGGCCTTTTCCTCTTTGAGCAATTGTTCCTGTCAAGGCCTGCGTATCTCGTGGCCATCATGGAGTCTTTCAGGCATACTTGCCAAATGTGTGTTCTTCGAAAGTCGTGATTGCTGATACTGCTGAAGGGAGGTGCATGAGCAGAAATATTTGCATGGGATTCGATTCTAGATCTTGCTGGAGCGCCTTCAGCGTTTGGCATCATGCACGGCCCCCCATCAGCAAGAAACAAACACGTCGCTGGCTTCAAATAAAACACCCACCTAGTCCTCCGATCCTCTTTAGCTGTTACACCAAGAGGCGCATGTGTCGTTCTGATACAGCCCAGGAATAATGACCTGATCGGGACAAGAGTGGGAGGAAGACTCAGCGATTCTACTCAATTGATGGGAAACATGAAGCAAGTCGAAATGGCTGTGGCTCAAAAAACCGGAATTCCAAAATGGAACCCTGGTAATTAAGTGGAAACATGGACCAAAACCTGCGTAACCTCTCCTGTTTAATTTTGAGCCACGCCCAAGTGTTGACATGTCTACGGCAAACAAATTACTCGCACGGATCCTTCGCTGGCTTCCTGCGGGCCTCCATGACGTTGGACAGCCCTTCCCCCACCGAGTGCTGCTTGTGGTTGATGATGGCAACCTGCGGCATGCCAGCGAACTGAGCAGGCCGCGACTGACCTGACCCAACACCAGCTGCTTTGATGGACGCCAGCTGAAGTGTAGAGTCCCGATCAAAACGCTCCCTGTCAAAAAACAAAGGCCTCAGGCTGAAAACAAAAAACTCGGTTGCTTGCTGCTCTCCTGCTAAAAGTTTAACTTTTAGTGGTTTAATGGAAAACCCGCTCGTTGGCAAAAAGCCAGTCCCAACATCCAAGCAGAATGCAACAAACAAAAGCAGCGCAGCTTTGCAGGTCCGAAGCGGCCAAAGGGAGCAGAACCTCCATCGGCCTGCTGCTTGCCATGCGAGGCGCAAGACCGGTGCGGCGAGGCGTACTGGCAAGCTGCACACCTGCAGAGGGCACATAAGCTTGCTGGTGCGAGAGATGCAGGAAATGAGTTGGAATGACCCCCATAAACTATCCCTGGTGGTTTCCTTTAATGGGACCCCTGGGTTCATTCCCTCATTCCCTGCTGAGCACCAGCAAGTAAGCCACCCTCGAAGCAACGGTTCCCGCAATGACTTCACATATCTGTGGGTCAAAAATAGGTACCCAAAATGGAACCTTGGTAAATGGAAACATGGACTAACACCTGCGGTCCCCTAGTGGCTTCATCTTGACCCACACCCACATGGGTGAGGACAATGCCAAGCTGAGGTGGTGGCTGCTCCTGCACAAGCCTCCACTGGTCCCGGGTGCTATTGTAACCTCTGGCCAAAAGATGTGGCCGTAGCCCAACAGGGCCAAGAATGCCAAGCAAATACGAGCAGACTCGCGTTGCGCTCCCATGAAAGAGGCCCCGACCCATGGTAAAGGCGGGCCTGGGCACATTTCCGAGCCCAATGTAACTTGCCGCTTAGAAACTAGAAGGAACTTGGACCCCTGCCGCTCCCGATCGAAGAGCTCTCTTTGACCTCCAGAGGGGGCCACACAGTCAACTAAGGCAGCTGGTTTTCCATGTCAGGGACCTTCCATTGAAGAGCAAAGCAAACAAAGCATGCTTGTTGATCCTTTCCAGCAACTCGTGATAGCTTTGGAGACACCTTCAGGTTATCTCGCGGCTAACGCGCGGCCGCAAGTCACCATGCTGGGTCTCTTTCGACTACCCGCAGACTACCCGAGGCCTCCAATCACATCGCTTTCCGAAAATCAACGCCGTCTGCCCCAAGCAGGGCGAACATTGAGGCGGGCGCACGGGTCGTATAGGTGGAAATCTACCCTGTGCGCCTGGGAAGGTGGAGTGGAAGCCCAAGTGGCCGCTCGACATGGGGTTCAGCCCGAGACAAAGCCTTTTGCAGCCTCCTTTGCATGGCGGGTTGTCAGCAGAGGCCAAGCATCGATCTTCAAGCCACTCGCTTTCATGGTCGACCTCTATGCGTCTGAGGCCACAGTGTCAAATCTGAGAAGCAAACCACAAAGAATGTGAACAACATTTTTTCGAGCCCTCTTTGGGCTTGCTTTGAATCTTAAACGGTGTTTCGTGGAACTGCTGCCATTTGAGCAACGATTCTTGGATGCTTTTGAGTCACATTCCTAACTAATGTTGAGTCCTAAGTGAACTGGGAAAGACCTGTGTAAATTCAGGTCCCACGTCAAAAAATATTCCATGCGCTGTGGCGTCTTTACACTTCACTTCTGAAAGAGGCTGTGGAGCAAACAGGTCAACGGCACCACGACAAAGCACAGCACAGGTTGTACTCGAAGGAGTGTACACAAAACAACGCAAAAGCACAAAAATCCCCTTGCAATTTCAGATGTCGCTCTGGATGTCGCTCCCATGTTTAAAAATATCACTGAGTATCTTTGGCTTCTCGTAAAAACAGCACGATGGCGCAGGCCCTTACTAAACCAATATGCGAGGGGCGCCTTTTCGCGATCGCGTTCCTGTCAGTACTTGTTCCACAAAAATGTCCTTTGCAAGCCATGAATGGCAACAGTGGCATGCTGGTGCCCCTGTGAAAGTGTAGTCAGTTGGAGTCAAAGTGAGCCTTGCAGTGGGAAAGGGAAACTTGGTCAGAGCGTTCCCTTTGCCGCCCCCCACAGCACGATGGCGCAGGCCCTTACTAAACCAATATGCGAGGGGCGCCTTTTCGCGATCGCGTTCCTGTCAGTACTTGTTCCACAAAAATGTCCTTTGCAAGCCATGAATGGCAACAGTGGCATGCTGGTGCCCCTGTGAAAGTGTAGTCGGTTGGAGTCAAAGTGAGCCTTGCAGTGGGAAAGGGAAACTTGGTCAGAGCGTTCCCTTTGCCGCCCCCCTAGACTGCACTAAAGCTACAGCTGGCACATGGTCCACTTGCTTGGGATGGATCCTTTGCAAGGGAGCTGTTTCAGCTGATTCAGCAGCTGATTTATCGCAAAGGCCTCTACTTTTTTGCACGAGGAAAATAAGCAACCAACCGGAAAGTGTGCAGGCGCGCCTCCAAGAAAACGGAGGCATACATCAGGAAGTCGCCTGAAGACTCGAGCACAACGTGAGATGCCATGCTATGGCTGCTATGGTCATCGTAAACCGATTGGCTTGGTGAGCTCTCATTGGCTGATTGTTGAAGGATGCACCAAAAACAAAGCACGCACGCACGCACGCACGCACGCACGCACGCACGCACGCACGCACGCGCGCACGCACGCACGCACGCGCGCACACACACACACACACAAACAACCACAAACACCCACGCGCGCGCACGCGCACGCGCACGCGCACGCGCACGCGCACGCGCACGCACACGCGCACGCACACGCGCGCACGCACGCACAGGTACAAAGCCAATAGCCGTTCGCAACACAACAAAGAACGATTAAGCTAACCTTGTGCCGCAAGCGATGGCATTTCCGAACAGCAAAATCCCTGTTTCGGACTCTATGTCGCCTAAACCTTTGTTTTACGCTCTAGACTGTAAACTGCTCCTCCACCGTTTCTTCAGCATGTTTCAGGACAACCCCTTGATCCTGAGACTAATCACTTCTTGTCGTTTCATAACTGAACCCTCTACAATAGCATTGTTTCTTTCCACCCTAATCTCCCAATACTAGATTTGAATTGCCGATACTCACCCAGGACAGAATCTGAAACTGTGACGCACTAGAAAAATCCAGTGCGCCGAAGCATAGGGGGGCAAGGTTTGACTGATGTATTTTGTCCATGGCATGTAGTCTTCGGCGGCAGGATCCAAATAAATGGTGTCCTTGCTAGAAAGGCTGCCTGGTCTTCTCATCTCGTTGCTGTGATCATTTCTTTCACTGGCAAAACAGCGACCGCGACAGCCCAGCACCTGCATCTGTGACCAAACGGGCAGACAGCTTATCGTCAGAACGCAGGACCTGGGCCACGCACAGTGTGCGGGCTCGATGCGCGACGCGCAAAGCGCGCTCGGGGCCCAGAATCCCACAACCCACTTTTTCTTCTTTTTTTTGGGGGGGGTTGGGCGGGGGTTAAGCACTGCTACAACTGGAGCGCTCTCCTCAATTGGCCTTTCCACTCGCGTTCTCTCAAGCTCTCAGGCACGCGCCCGGAACCGCCACAGCCTTGGCAAAGCACGTCCAGTGACGTGACAGCCACTTGGCACGAGGCCAAGCGCGCGGCTTGCTCGATCGCCTCCTTGGCGAGTGGATGCGGCAGTGTGTGCCATGGGTGCGTGAGTTGCGAAAGGACGTCATATGGCTGTGGGTCAAAAGCCCGGTTACCCCCCAGTGAGCATCCCAATCCAACCACCAAAAACGACTAACATGGGTGGTGCACCTACCCCCAAAATGGTACCATTGGGTTTTGACCCACACGCTGACTCAAGGGATTGATAGACATGTCTCGGCCGGGCCAGGTTGATGCAATGCTGGCCACAGGCAAAGACAACCAACTTGGCAACTGGAATCCAAACAAGCCGCTATTGTCTCTCTAGGGTCTGCAACACCTCCTGTTATGTTTCAAGGAAGCCGTCATGCGAATGCCCGAATGCATCATCTACTCGAATCTAACCTCTGAAGTCTTGGACTTGTGGCTCGCCGAAATTGGAGACGGCGTCAGTTGCTGAAAAAGCGTCAGAATGCGAGAAAGGCACAGTGGCACAATGAAGTCCGTGGTAATCTCATGCGCGTGGCCTTCCTCCTGGGGATACGCCGGGGGAAGCACTGGATTAGGCACATGGCATGAAGCTACTGACAAAGGCTAAGCACACAAAGCAGGGGTGTGCCTTTCTTTTTTTACGGGAACCCCAAAAAAAGTGTGGCTTTTCCAGGTGATTTCTGTTTAAAAACCCTAAAACATGGGTACCTGCAAATCAAAAGCCACTTACCCACGGGGCCATCACCAAAGCTTCGGCTTGACGTATCGGCTCCATGGATTCGATGAGGTCCACGTTGCTATCTCGCCGATCGCCTGAAGCAGGCGGAAGCCACTGGACTCTGCCTCGGCCCTGTGTCAACCGGTGTGTGTTTTTTTTGGTTCTTATTCTCTACAACCGAACAGTGCAACCACCAACATCACTTCACAACCCAAACAGTATGGTAGCAAAAGAAAACGACTGCTTTTTTGGTAGCTTTTTCTTAAACATAAATAGAGGCAAAAAAAAAAAAAACAAAGACAAACAAACTTGCCAAGAACAGCGAAGATAAATCAATGCGATTTCTGCGACTCAACGGGAGGATCTTGCCAAACTTCAGGCACTGGCTCAGAGATTGCGGAGAAAGCGGGGACTGTGGAGACTTCTCCTGGCCACGTGACACGCATGCACTCAGCAATTGTCACAGCACACGTCCTGCCTGGTTGCCACCTCTTGTTGGGCTGACAAGGCCCGCAAGAGAAGAGCCTGAGAAATGCGCCAAGCTGGTGCCACACACATGATGCTCATTTCTCCAATTCCCTTCCTATGGTTTCCTTCCAGGACCTTGAAAAAATAAGGAAACAGGTACAGTCGCATACCTGGATGAAAGCTCTTCCCGAATTGACCGCAACAGAATTGACATTTTGGGCGCAGCATGTCCAGGCAGGCTTGTCCGACTTGCCCTGCAACGCCCAGAGCATGCAGGACCCAAAGCATCGGGTCAAGCACGAGGGACAAAGAGCTCGACGCTTGTCTGGAATGAATGCCCTCCCCCAGACTAGCATGGAAGCTCCCAGATTTGTTTGGTCCATGTTACTTTGAGGGAGTGTATCTCCCTCGAATCAACTTCCTCGGCCCTTTGCCGCTTGCCAGTCATGGGGCTCAGACGAATCAAGTACCAGCCGAAGGCATGCTTCGCCTCGGACCTGGGAAGAGCGGGGCACTTTCCCGCACCAAAGGGCCTCTCACTCGCAAGAGTCGCCGGCAGAAAGCTGGGAAGAAAAAAAGAAGAGTTTCCTACTTGAACAACCCCTTAGCAACACAAGTCACGGGCCCAGAGATTGACTAAAAAACCCTTGGAGGAACGTGGATGCGACTCTGGGGAGTGCGCTCCTGCTCCTGCTCCTGCTCCTCAGTTCCTTCCTGCTCCTGGCAATCATTTCCGGCTGCGTGCAACAACTGCGGCTCTCGCTCTGCATGCCACCAACCGCAAGTGAACCAGAGTTTTGACCCCCATTTCGACGGTGCTTCTCTCATGCTGCACCTCTAGCTGCCGAAAAAGTTCTCTGAGGTTGGCCCAGCCCACCATCTTCGCAGATCTGGCCTCTCCGTCCTCCACGGTTGCACGCGTGCTGCGCCTTGCCTGGGCAAGGAGAAGCGCCACAAGCAAAGAATTTGAACCAAACAAACGGAAGAAGACGAGGAGTTCAACAAAACAAGCCAAGGACGAGAAGCAATAACGACGCGAGCAGTCTTGCTTTTTGGGGACCCCAGACATGGCTTCGGCTTTCCTTGTATTTTCCCTTTAAAACCAGCCAAAAACTCAGATGCCCAGTGGCCATGGGAAAAGAAAGGGCATCCTTCCTTTGGTTGGTTGCCTTTGAAGGGGAACTCCCCCCTAAAAGAAAAGAGGAAAAAAGGGCACCACTGGGGAACTGGGAAACGAGGCAGCGAGACTCACACAACAACCTAGAGCCCCAGGCGGGGGAGCTGCCGCAACTGTGCAACCTGGGCTGACGTGTCGGCCTTTGCGGCCTTGCGACCCCGCCCAGGAAAAAGACACGCTTAAAGCTTAAAACCATGGGTGTCCTTTTAGGGGAAATAGATGGATTTTTGTTGGTAGATGATTAAACCGCCAGGTAAACCAGGAATCAGGAATCGCCATCTAGTTTTCTACCAAAACTACCAGAAAGGATACCTAGTTTCGGGGGGAACTTTCTGAAACAGATGCCCTGCACCTTTTTAAGTGCTGGCTGAAGCCGAAGACGTCTCGACCCCCGTGTTCAAGGCCATCCAGCCCTATTCTGCTTCAAGGCCATCGCGCGAATGGCTGGTTTTTGGCCCGGCTTCCCTCCGGCTTACACTTTACACGGGCTAATCCAACTCACTCAAACACTAGTCATAGGCATAGGTTCACCAACTGCCCCAACCCGCACAGCAGGCAATTACAGCAGGCATGGATGCTCATTGTGGGTTGGCTGAGAAAAGAAGTTAAAAATACGGTAAGAAGCCATGTTCAGCTCGTGGTCAGCCATCCGTTGGGGAGCTGCGACGCACTGAGCTGCACGCTGGTAAGCCGGCGAGGCCGGCGAGGCCGGAGAGGTCGGAGAAGGGGCCTGCGAAACAGCCGCAGCAACGGCCGGGTACTTTCAGCGCTAAGCATCCAAGCTTTGGCTCATATGGGTCCCCCCCTCCCGATTTGCTATAGGTTGGGGGGGGGGTGGGGGGGGCACGTTCTTTCCTTGCTTTTGCGCAGTGTTGCGTCAGCTCACCTGGCGCCTGGCCGATGCCTCAGGCCGCGAGGCAAGTGACACGTGGATCAAACAAGTGCAAGGGATGCGAAGGCAAGGCAATTCAAGCAAGCAGATAGGGGCAAGAGAAGAGGAGCAAAGAGAGGCAAAGACAGCAACAAAGGGTGAAAGAGCAAAGAGGGTGCGGAGGAGGAGGTGGATGAGGGGGGTGGCGGTGAGGAGGAGGCAAGCAAGTATGGCAACATGCTGTCGGGCCACATCCAGGGCAGCCATGAGCAGCATCCGCCCGCAGATTGCTGCGGAGCCGGGCTTGTGGGGCGAAGTGGCCGGCGAGGGCCTTGGGTGTTTGGGCCGCTGATAACCCATCGGCATACTTGCTCAGTTCTGCAACCTTGCCAAACCCAGAAATGCGCATGTTCATCCTCAGTTTGTCCCTCATAACTTTCAGCATGCACATTGACATGGTTGCGTCTGACACGCGCTGAGCCCCTGGCAGTTCCGGCATGCTGCAGATCAAGCCCTAAAGGGGCTTCTACATGGCTGGGCCCTCTGCTAACCTGACTTGAAGGTTTTACTACATAAGGACTGCTCACCCAAAACCCTTTGTTCCTATGGGGAGCGGAAGTGAGCTGGCAAGATCAGCCGCTACTGCACCTGTTGATTTGTGCGGGAAATCTTCCAAGGCCTAGTCCCCCATTCCTCTCCTAAGTTCCCATAGGCCACTGGATATGTTGATCAAGCCTCAAGTGAACCAGCGGAGCATTCAGCTCCCATCTGCAACGACAACCAAGCGAAGTTGAGCACTTGGGCATGTACCATTGCTTGAAAGAGCCAGCGGCTAGTTCCACAACGAATGCTGCAAGACACGGCAAGGGGTTTGGGTGGTCGGATTGGGTGGTCGGATTGGCTGGGCGTGAGCTTGCGTGGTACATGCCGGAACTACTGGGGGAAGCAGCCCAAAGCGGCATGGAAAGCAGGAGTCATAGGGGTCTACGCACTTCTCGCCTGGCCCTCACATGTTCCGGAAAAAGCTGATGGAGACTATGGCAACCGTTTGCCCCTTGTGCAACCCACCAAAACAAGAACACAAGGGGGGCCGGCGCCCATCCCCTTCGGGTAAAACAAGCGCCCTGCCGGAATCCATTGTTGCACCTCCAGCAATTCGCCCGCGAATTCGCTTTCGCTGCGCGGTGAAACTTCCGCTTCCCTCGCATCTCATGAGGCCCTTGCCTTACGTGGCACGCAGCACAGGAATAACAGCAACTCGGACCAGTTCCTCAGTGGCTTTCACCGATGCAACCACTTAGCCACCAATAATCTGACCGGCTCGCTATCGTGCAAGCT
Organism: Effrenium voratum; assembly: GCA_963377175.1. Classification (NCBI taxonomy): domain Eukaryota; class Dinophyceae; order Suessiales; family Symbiodiniaceae; genus Effrenium; species Effrenium voratum. The sequence continues at coordinate 529,987 of CAUJNA010003480.1, forward strand.
GCCTACATTGCTAGCTTTGCTCAACAATTCATTCGCGGAGCTAAACGACTTCTATGGATGGCGCTTGAAGGGAAGAAGGATGAGAAAGGGAGCGCTTGCACGGGAGCACATTCCAAAATATAGCTGTTATGTTTGAAACGTCCGCCTTCGCCGGCTTTGGCAAATGCGCGATTCGTATAATTATGTCACATGGCGGAGAGTATTTATTGCCAGCCCCTCGTATCATGCCGCTGGATTAATATCATGGCCATCTTCGGTCTAAAGTGAAAATTGAACTTCGCTGCCAAAAACGCAGAAACATGACGTCTTTCCATCCCGTCGGGGTGGATGACTGGCATTGTTCGCCCCCCCACCCCCCACCCCCCACCCCCGTGCCAACCTGACCCAGCTTTCCATTCCAAATCCAAGTGCTCACTGTGGGCTCTTCTCCGGAATGACTCTGGTTGCAAAGATGCAATGCCTCTGGCATCTATCTGATTGTGGGTCCAAATTTAATCACCAGGAATTGGACCGCAGGTTGTAGTCCAAGTTTCCACTTACCAGGGCAACCCATTCATTTTGGGTACATATTTTTGACCCACTGCCATCTTGGTCTTGGCTTTCTGGGTGACCGCGCCAGAAGCCGCAGCGAGTCGCCGCCCTTCTGCGCCAGGGCCACCATCAGCAGCCCAGCCTGAGTCCCAGCCCATCTTCATGAAACGAGGAAGCTTGGCCCTTGCCAGCCTTTGGCCCTGGCTTCCTGGACCCCCCCAGCCCCCAGAAGTGGTGGGTTTTCCGCGCCTCCAAGGTGTGGCCATCCAGGCTGCAAGCCTCTACCTCAGCACAGCCGTTGAAGAAATCCCCCGCCATTTCGACCTAATGTTAACCCCGGATTAATAAACCCCTGGTTGATTAATAGGGGGGTGTCCCCTTTTGGTGGGGATTCATCACTTTTGGAGGGAACAACCCCCTGATAATGGGACGGGTTTGCTAATCCTGGGTCAACATTCTGCGAAGTGAGCGAAATAAACGTCACCTCGCCCTCAGGTCTCACAAGGTGGGGAAATGTCTCCGTGGTTCCAGTCCGCCGTTCGCTCTACGAATGTGAAGCCCGTCCCCAGCCGCTCAAACTGAAAGCCGCCCTTGAACCCAAAACTTGCCTAGGTCCTCCAGTAGAGAGCTTAGAATAAGGGTACCCTTTTTTCCGTAGTCGATTTTAGTAGGGGAACCCTCCCTCCAAAAAAGAAACGGTAAAAGGGCACCTAGCTGGGGGACCCAGTTGCGTCCGTCGGCTTAAGCCCTGGGCGCCGGAAGCGTAGGCCGAGGCGTCTGGCACCGCGGAGGCCTCTGGCCGCAGGTAGGCCATGGCCAGCTGCCAGAGCGCGCCTGCCCAGCGGCGAATTTGTTTTGGTTGGTTGAATTTCCTGCAAAAAGTTTAACTTTTTGCAAACAAAAAGAAAAGGTGGAAAACACTTTTTTCCCCAAAGGTTAAAGTCTAAAGATCCAACCCAATAGCAGTCAAGTTGTGTGTTCAGTGGAGTCATACCTGGGCTGCCCGTTTTCTGATCCCCCGGCTAAAAGTTGCATCTGACCTTTAGTGGGCGAAATGGAAGCTACCACTAAACACCAAAAGGCTAAAAAGCTCAGGGAATGGGAGCCACCAAGATAATCAAAACCTGTTTCTTTTATGGTCGGACCAGAACCATGTAAAGAATTAATATATTTCTGGTTGGGACTCACCCTTACTAACATTCATCTACCGGTGACCTGATCAGTTCTCCAAACCGTTCAAGGTAAGCAAAAGAACACCAGCCCTGGCCGAGCAAACCATAGCATTTCGGGTGACATGCTGAGGCCATGCAGGAAGCACAACAGGTCTTTCCATGCTTTGCCCTGCCTCTGGCGCAGGAACGGACTGCCAGGCCAAGGGTCACCCAGTTTGGCCTCCCAAGGAGCCATGTGCAGCACAAAAGCAAAAGCCTGAGCACCCTGCAAAAACGCCGGTGTCGCACGATTCGAACGAGGCCTGCAGCCCTGCCCTTGCATCTCATCCTCAGAATGCTGTCCCGGAATCACTGAAGCCTTGTGACTCAGCTGGGCTGATAAGAACCAAAAGAAGCAAGCTCAGAGTTCTGTTCCTCGAAGGCATTCACTTCCCAGTCGGCTCGCTGCGAGTTTACGGTGGCTGTAGCATGGGTTGATGTGTTCCTTTTGCGTTTCAGACGTCTTTGGCCTCTCGCTCTCTCTCTCTCACTCTACACCATCGGCAAGCTGTCTGCCAGAGGTGGGGCACCATCTATGGCTTATTGCCCACGGCATCGGCCCCTCCTGAGGCAGCAGCCACGATGGTCAGCGCTTTCGGCCACTGGCGAGCAACTTCGCAGGCAGCTGCGGCAGCCTCGTGCGACTGGCATGGCTTGGCGCAGGTTGGTGCCAAAGGCCAGCATTTTGAGGTCGTCAATGGATACCCTTCGCTCGTGAGCTAATGGCTCGTATGAGTTGAGTGTCATTGTTTGGTGGGGTGGCTTGGCCACACACTCATGCTGGGCCGTTTCTGTTCCTTTTGCCTGCTTCAACCTGTGGCCCTACGTCAACCTGTGGCCTGAGTGCTGCTTACATCCAACTCGGGCCACGGCATTGAAAAGGTAGGTGTCAGGCCTGCAGGAGGGCATGCAAGGCATCTGTCGGTAGCAACTAACCGAGCTTGTCGTGTCTGAGCTTGACGACGTCAAGCTGAAATATCTTGATTTGGATCACAACGGAACCGCAACTGGTCGTACGTCGTGCATGTCCGTGGGCGACGCTGAGAAGCTAGGAAGCCAGCTGCAAAGCTCCTGCCACAAGATCGAAAGCTGGTGCCGTTTGCCAGAAGTGCCCTTCAAACACATCCTCTTCGTCGGCATCCCCCACGATTCATGTGAAGCAGCAACGTCGACTTGGCAAATCTAAGCAGAAAGAACAAGCACGGGTGGTGGCAAACCAGCACAGCCGGACACAAGCCAGGAACGTCGCAACGGCAAGTCTGAACCCGGCAATGTGCGCCGGCTAACCAAGTTCAGCCCGCCAGGGCGGGGAATCGAACCCGCCTCTTCCAAAATGGACAGATGCGCCCCATGGCAGAAGCAAAGCCGCGAGGTGAGCTGTCAGGGTTCAACTGATTGACAGACGCCGTGCAGCTGAGCGAATTCTGAGTTTCACTAGTGGGACAAAGGTTTGGCCTTTGGGCCCATGGGTTTGGGCTAGGCCTGTAACTTGATGCCCCAGGCAGACTGGAGCAAGCTGTTTGCCGAAATCACAAAGGGTGGGCAAGACAAAGCAAACTCGTCTCCTGAGTGGCTGCCACTCCGCATCCCAGTCCTGAGCGGATCCTGCTGAATATCACCAAGGCCTCAGCTGCCACTGCTGCGGTCAGTGCATGTTTGCTCAGCTGGGTCTTTCAATCCTTTGCGGGCCGCCTCAAAAATCAAGACAAACATTTGTTCTGTTTCGTTTCCCCTTCCCTTGTGCGAAGGCCGGCAGTCAACACAATATAAAGAGAGGGTTTAATCGCCAAGAGTGATGAGGCTCGAGGCCCCTGCCCACTCCCATTGGCTGGCCATCGCGCATGCGCTCGCTGCAGCCTCAATGTGGCCGACAGACTACCTAGGATTGGCTTAAGGGATCTTTGCATTTTTCTCCAGAGCCCCTATTTAATCTAGGTTTGCCCAGTTGGGGAGTACGAATCATTTCCTTGATCTATCAACTGGCTTGATTTGAATCCGCAAAAACCTGCTCCTTGTCTCCCATAGACTGTCTTTGACAAATTGACCAGGTTGGAGGTTTTTAGGTACCCCAAAAAATGGCCCCAGTTTTGCCCCCCCCCCCCCCCCCCCCGCAACAGAAACGTCAGTTATGCTCTGGACATTTACACGGAACCGAGCACAAGGGAGTCCAAACAGAAGGAAGACTCTTCTTTAGAAAAAGCAGAGTGCAACAATTGGTTTCGCAAATTGTTACGCGGAAGGTGGGATTGTGAGAGCATATTTGCTGCTTGGATGTTGCGGGGGCCTCAACATCAAACCTCCGAAAAGGCTTCTTCCAGAACAAGGATTGATCCAACCCTCGGTTTGGAAACTATCCGAGCGGTTGAATATCCTCTTGGGAAACGTTTTTGGGCAAACCAGCAATACGAGGTTGGTAAGTCAGTCATTAAGCGCCGAGCGGTGTAAGCCATCACGTCCAGGCCCAAATGCGCGTCCTGTGCCTGAGTGCACGATCAACCATTGTTTGAAATGCTATGCCATGCCGGTATGAGAATATTAATACATACATATATATATATAAAGAACAACCCCCCCGGAAAAAGAAAAAAAAAGGAGAAAAAAACAAAACCAAAAAAAACAAAAACAAAAAAAAAACGCGGGCTCACAAGCGCCCTACCGGACATGTACTCACTCATCCCTTTGGATGCCCCGGATACCAAAACTCCCCCCAGTCCTCCGCCAGCAGATGTAGCGCCCAATCCCACTTCAGGCCTTGCGCCATGGACAACGCGCTAGCGGAGAACATCGCCCCCAAAAGCCCCAAAATTCCAAGCCGGGTTCAAAATGAGGGGATTCGAATCCCCTCATTCCAATGATGCTCCATGATCTGTGGCAAGGGAAGCACTACCACAAGGGAAACCCACTACCAACTGATAATACAGGCTGCCTCGTGAGGAAAAAACAAGGCCATGGGATCGGCAAACTCGAGTTCGACTCTCCGGCTCGAGTAGGATTTAGGTCCTCCAGTGGAGAGGTTAGAATAAGGGTACCAACTTTTTTCTGTAGTCTATTTAGCAGGGGCAAAAGGGCACTACTGGGGGACCTAGGAAATCAAGAATCTGCCTGAAGGAAACTGTGCCTTGGAAGGGTCCCCTAACACTTTGAGCCCTCCAACATTTCTGGAACAGCTCTCGCGAATGGCGCGGCCTGGGTGCCGGGCACTTTTCGCATGCAGTCAGCATTGTGGCACCTTGCATCGTCAGCCATCCCATGGAGGTCAACACTACCCATGCGTTGCGGAAATGGGCCCCCGCACATGACACTACGTCAGCGTTGAGTCCTGGCCAACGTGAGGGCACATCCACATATAAGTGTCTCCAAATAGGAATCGGACCCCTATCGGATGGTTTTCAAAGGAAACCAGAGAAAAAAAAGCATCCACCTGGGGTCCGAATCCAATTTTGAGAAACGCCCACAAAGCTGGACTCATCCAGGCCTCGGCTTTGCATCGCCCGGAAGACCGCCAAGGCCTCGGCAACAGCTCCGGTCAAACCTTCGCCAGCTGCCCCTGAGCCGCTCTTTTCGGCCGCTCCTGTCGCCATTCGGCGAGCTCAAGCACCCCGCGCCGTGAGAGCTACGGTCTAAACTGAAAGCTACGGAACGTGACCGCCGAAGGCGCGGTCTTGCGGAGTCCGGTTCGAAGAGGCGGCTCGGCCATGGCCAAATGATCCGAATCAACTCGAAGGTTCTCTGCGTCCCACACATCATACTTGAATGTTCTCTGCGTCCCCTAAACAAAATCATCACCATCGCATCAACTTGTCTATCCTTTGGCTCTGGAAACTCATCATTTTGATCGCTCCCGTGCCCATCTCAGGGCTCCAAAGGTCCCAGGCAGTCCGAAGCCCGGCTGTTCCGCTGCGACGTGCTGCCCTGGCAGGGTGCTGCCAAGAAGCTTAAGCTTTCAGTTGGCAAAAACCGCCAAAAACGTCCCAACACTCAGGTTGGTCGCATGTTGAGCAGCTGAGACGTGAGTTGCGCTAAGCTCCTGCCTCGCTATTTTTGGCCTCGTCCAGCAGGTGTAGGTCGTCCAAGGCCGCGCGCTGCTCGTCCAGCAGCTCCAGCCACCGCCACACCAGGCCCACGTAGCCCTGAGAAACACGTGGGACCCCAAACGGTGTTTTTCTTCTTTTTTTTCTGGGCAGCAGCGTGTGCTACATAATGTTAACCCGGATTGATAAACCCTGGTTGATTAATAGGGGGGTGTCCCCTTTTAGTGGGGATTCAGACCACTTTTGGAGGGGACACCCCCCAATAATGATGGGACAAGTTTATCAATCCTGGGTCAACATCAGTGGGTAGCGGGACGTAGCATGTAGCATTATGAAAAGCAAGACGGCTACATACAAGAAGGCCACAATCACCTGACTATTCCTTTCATAGTACGGTGACGGTCTTGCCCCCGGCATGAAGAAGTCGTTGGCAAGTTGGTTTCAGCAATCACGGTTCTCACAACTCTGGCTGAGGACCCTGAGTTGTTCACAAACAGACGTGTGGTTTTGTGGAACCCTCATCTTACTTTGTCTCCATGTAAGTGCCCACGGAACATGTTCGAAGCCGCCTTGTTGCCCCCGTGCTGTTCGCTGTCGTAAGCCTCCTCCATGTCTCCCCTGCCAAATGTGACCAGCCGGCCGTCCTGGGCAAATCGCTAAGACGAGAAACGGTCACTCCAGCGTTGGCACGGCGAAATGGGCGGCCACCCTTTCGGCCCGCATGTGTAAAACCCAGTTGGCTGGATCACATGAAGAGTGATCATCCCGTCCAGAAAAAGACGCATGTTTGCTTTTTTGGGGGGTGGTGTGGAATTGCCATCTGCCAGTAGAAGCTAGAGTTCACCAGTTTTGTGCCAGGCAAGCCCAGCACGTGTCAGGTGCATGGCAAAGGCCCTTTCCCCGCACCCAAAGGACGCAGAAATAAAAGTTTTTCGTGGGTATTTGGTTGAATGTGGGCCAAAATAGGACAGCCAAAAGGGCAAAAGGTCAAAAGGCACCACGCAAAAGCATCGTGTTACCTGCCGTTTCATGCATTTTTACTCGGTTGCGTTCTGCTCCCCTGCTACAAGTTTAACTTTTAGTGGTTTGATGGAAAACCCACTAGTTGCAAAAAGTCCAAGTTTAACGTCCAAGCAAAATGCACGAAAGTTTAATCCTCTCACTGCGACATCTCCTGGGCATCCAGGACCACCAGCGCCGGGATCGCCTTCAGTTCCCAGCGCGCCGTCACCTCTTGCAGTCGCTTCGGCGACCACCGCGAGGCAAACATCGGCCCCAGTCGCCTGTGCCCGCGTACGTGGGCTCGTTCCCCGTTAAAGTGGGACAGAGCGCCCGCAACTCAGCTTCCCCCCAATTGGATTTAAAATTATGGTGGTTCGGTGTTCCGGGGCTTCCCATTTGTCTGCCAGAACGGGTTCAAAACCAAATCCAAACCCGCTGACCTCCACCAATCCAAACCACGAATTGGGAGTTTCCAACTCTTTGCATCCAGGCCTAAGGTGGGCTTTGAACGCGTCCTCGGAAAGATCGCAGGACACCCACACCTGACTTCTCGATTTGAAGCGAAGCAAAGGCATTGGAATGCTGAAAAGCGACCCCAAGGCTCAGAAAAAAAAAAGGGAAAACAAAAACTTCAAGCTTGCCAAGTTTGGCGGGAGACGAACTCCATGTCGGCACGCTCTGGCAAAGATTTCAGACTCGCACACACATCCCGAAGGACATTGTCAAACTCAGCGCAAATGGGACACCAACGCCCAGAGAAGTAAAGCAGCACCAGCTTGAGCGTGTTCGGAAGGACTTGCGCCGTACTTATAGAGCACAGCTTGTCGTCTACATGCGTCACACTGCCCTGCGCGGCCTTGGCATTGTCCTTGACCACAGCTTTGCTCAGAATGAGGTCCTCCCCAAGCACTTTGCCCCAGTCAATGGGGGCCGGGCGTTCGACCATTGCAGTTCATGGGACACTTGGGCCCCCTGCACCAGCCAGACTGCGGGCGATGAGCCAGTCTCAGGTGGTAAACCTTCAAGGTATGGGAAACACGGCTGCTGCATCATCAAGACCTGGCACTCATTCCCTTGAATTGCTGGCTGCATGCATCAACAAAGTGGCATGCCTGATTTGCCGGCTGCCCTATGTTCAATCGAAGCCAGGATGCACCAGCAAAACACGTTTCGTTGGCAAAACCCCTCGTGCGCAGGCGCCAGTCAGCAAGCCTAACATTGGCATCAGGCCCCGACGCTGGACCACTGCCGTCCCTTCTCACAGGCGCTGATGACCTTTGTGTACCTGACGCCACGGACAGCTCAGACGAAGTAAAAGGGATGGACAACCAAGCACAAAGAAACCTTCCCGGCTTCACCGTGAAGAGCGCGCTCCCTTCCAAATCTGCAGCCCAATGGTAGTGGTCTGGGGCACGTGATCTCATCCAGGTCTGCACTCCGTTCCAGCCCCTCCCGGCAATGCAACTGAACATTAGGCAGGTGCCAGACAACCACAGAGCACAGTCTTTTCCATCCATGGCAAGTCGAAAAGAGTCATTCCAGATTCCCTTCTCTGGACGCAACCAGTCCCTCAAGCGCTGAAGGGTTGCCAGAGCTTAAATGCACACAAGGCGAGGCTTGAACAGCGTGGCTGGAGAAAAACCATAAGCCAACAGCCCCAAGCCGCCTGAAGCTTCCTGAAACCCCTCAAACCCCTGAAACTCCCTGAAACCTCCTGAAACCCTCCGGAACCCCCGGAACCCTTCCGTGAAAGCTACCCCAAGCCTCGCGCAGCAACTCCACTGCCTCCGCCCACCGCCTCGCCTCGCGGCCGAGCGCGTGTGAAAACGCAGGCGGGAGAACGCATCCTATGCCGCGCACGTTGGTTTGAAGGTGGGGAGGTTTCCTCAAGCACCAGGGCTTCAAATCCCACCAAACAAGGGATTGCCTGAACCTTCGTTGGATGACCATCTTGAGGAACGCTTGCCGGGGCTCACAAAAACTGCATCCCCTCGGGGAAGGAGTCCAACGCTGGGACCGGTTTCAGAGGCGGGGAGCCGAGGATGGCTCAACTTTGCTTCGAACTTCATCGGGCCCCTCGAGGCTTGCTTTTGCAATCCCACAACAAGGAGCTACCAAAGAAAGGAGAAAGGCCTACCTCGCACTGGCAATCTTATACCACTAGAAGCAAGGTCCTATCATCACGAAAACAACTCGCCCACTGCAAGTTGGGTTTAGAATGTTTGCATCACAGCCCTCCTGCTGGAAATTCGTTGGGCATATCGTTCCCAAGCCTTCTCACAGGCGCCAATAGCTGCGCTCAGCACGAAGCGGTCGGCTGCAACTTGCCTTGCAGGACAGGTTTGTCCCAAAACAATGGCCCTGCCTGGCTCATCTGTTGGGAATTGCCCGCTAAATATTGAACAAATCATGCCCGACTGTGGGTAATCCCCGGATGGTTCAAACGCAGCACTCGCTTCTGGCTAGCCCTTGCTCGTGATACTGTGTGCAGTTCTAAAGGATCAATTCAATGGACCTGACGAAAGACAGCGCCTCGGCAGAGTCGACAGCAACCACAGCGCGACGGCCTCATCCAAGGCGGAGGCCCTCTTTATCCACTCAAGAGCGCGGATGTCGACCCCAGATTTCATAAACCTCACAATTAGCAGTCAGGGAACAAAAAACTCCACTAAGAAGAGAATCCCCCGATTAACAAGTAGCGGGTGTTCCAATCAGAAGGTCAACCTGGAGTGGTGTCCCTAAGTCAACCTCGTGGGAAATATGCCTGGCTTGTCAACGAGCTCCCAGCTAAAGTATTGAGACTGCCACTCTCTTGCTTGTCCATGGCAAAAGGGGTTCCACCCAAGTTACACCAAACGGAGACCATGCTCTTGAAGTCTTCGAACTGCTTGACGCACTCCTCTCCAGAACTCGTTGGCGGCACGAAATGATTCCTGATTGAAGCTCCTGGTTGATTCCGCGAAACATCCGGCCTGGAACGAAGCCGAGTATAGGGGCGAATCCGAGGTCCTTAAAATCAATCGATTGAACTGTTAAGTCAAGCAAGCAAGCAAGCAAGCAGGCAGGCAGGCAGGCAGGCAGGCAAGCAAGCAAGCAAGCAAGCAAGCAAGCAAGCAAGCAAGCAGTCCACTGTTGGTTTTGAAGGGCCCGTCACCGGAAACACAGTGCTCGCTGCTTGATCTTATACGCATTGTTTTGTTTTATTGTGTGTTTTATTTTTTTTTAGAAATATATAAATATATAAATATATATTCGCAGCAGCTCAACATCTCCACCGTCGATCGCGTCGCGCTTGGGCCCCACCATTTCACTGACGTGCATTCAACCACCCGGATCGCGCAGGCCTATTGCCCAGCGGCTTGAAGTGGGTGTATCTCTTCGCCGGGAACCCCCCTTCTGGTGGCTTTAAAGGGAAACCAAAAGGAAAACCACCAGTTTGATCCTTTTCTTTTGGGGGGGGGGTAGGGGGCTCCCTACTCTTGACACACCCAGATCTGTACAAGCTGACACCCGAAGAAGCCGCAGAAAGCAGCTGGCCACGTCTCGGCCACGTCTCTTTCTGGTCTTTCTGAGCCCTGCAACTTGGCCGTGTGAGACGGTGTCGAAATCAGCACAGCGGGAGAGCAGAACTGTGGGCTTCTGTCTGAACTTCCGGCTACAACGACCAATGTGCAAGCTGATCTCATGCATTTCGACAACCGAGGCGAGGCTTCTGGCCCACCTTTCTTCAAATGCGATAGCAAACGACTGTGCAAGTTCTTAGACAAAGCTGAGAGGCCTTCATATCTTAGCTCTGGTGGGGCCATGTGGCAATGTTGGAAACTCTACTGACTACTGACCTACCTGCTCCAAGTTACCTGCTCCAAGTTGGGCACCGCCTAAACTCATCTCTGAGGCTTGGGAAGCTGCTCTGTTCATTGCCCGCGACGCTTTTGCCGCGCTCGCTCCCTGTGATACTCCAGCAGTTTCATGTAGCCTTAGCCAGTGAGCGAGCTGCAACTCGCCACTGAAGATGCAGATTAATCACTGGCCATCTGAGTGATGCATGCGCATGCTCAGGTTGAAGAGCATCCCTACAGGTAAGCCAGCGACCCTCTTCCGACATGGAGGCTTGGCTTGCAAGTGACCAATGTTTGGTCGCTTCCGGTGACACCTCCTGGTCAGACCGAATGTGAAACAAACGACGGCCAAACCGACCGCCAGCCCCAAGCCACCTCAAAACGCCCGTCCTGGCAGAAAGCTTCATGAAAGTGGGTCGCCATCCTTGGCTCAAGGCTCGGTCACGAGCCGAAAACTCCACGCGACGACCCAACTGACTTAAAGCCCTTGCTACCCTCCACACGGCCCATGTCCAACTTGCTGCCCGGGCACTGCGCCTCAGCGTGCGCCTGCCAGGACTTGGACAACGCCTCTGCAAGCACTGCAACGTGTTCCTTTGAGATGTTTCTCCTTCCACTTTGAGGTAGCCTCTTATGACTCAGGACCCTTTTGGGCGGTACATGCCCAATTTGCGCCTGCGGTCGCATGACCTCGCGCGGCTCCGCCGCTGGTCTGAACTCTGCGCTTGGCTCTGCAGGCCTGAACTCCGCGCGAGGCCTCACACGACGCCATGAAACCGACCAAATCTGGCCGCTGCTTTCGGCTGCAACTTCCTTTCGGCTGCTTGGCTCTGCATCTCGCACCCGCACCAACCCTACCCTTCAGCTGAGGCTCATTGCGCAAGGGGGCTGCACGTGCGCAGCGGAGGTGCCGCGCCGGCCTGGCAAAAGTAAACAAAACTAGGGCCAACTTACCTACCCCAAATGGACATACCCCCACCAAGGGCCTTATACAGGGCTGGACTTTGGGGCATGTACCCTGCACAACCCATGTATAACCACATTGTTTGAGATATCCAGTTGGGGTATGTAAGTTGACTGATAGACATGCGGTGGGCTTATCTCGTAGGGGAAGCGTCAAGTTTTGTGGCTTCCTTTTTGGTTTCCCTTTGAAACCAACCAAAAGAAGGAATAGCCTTGCCAATGTGTTGCAATGCCGCGCAACAGAGTTGTGCCTCACATATCAAGATCTGCTCCCTAAACTTGCTATTTCGGTGACGGTCAGAAGCAAGTGAACTCAGGCCCTAGGTGCTGCTGATACGATGGACCAAACCCTCGCAATGGAAATATTGGCTTCTCCATAATGTTGAACCAATTTAGGGGGTGTCCCTAGGTTTTGTGGGGAATCATCACTTTTGGTTGGAGGGGAACACCCCCGTATTCATAAACTGGGTTGACTACTATGGGGGCAACCTCACCGGCGAGTCCTTCCCACTCGCCAGGCCTGGCAGTGCGCCGCTGTCGAACCCTTCCTCGCACGCGCTTTGGCGCGCTTCGTGGTAGAGACTGCTGGCCTCGGCTCACAAAGTCCAGGAACGGCAAACGCTGATTCTCAGCTAGTGTCCGTGGGACCCAAGGAGCTCGCAAACCCAGGCATGTCAAAATGGCAAGTCTGAACAGGAGGCAAAGCGTGCGTCCATGTTTAACGGCAGCAGGTGGCAAGCCAGTCCAGCCAGGGCAGGGAGGGAATCGAGCCCCCTGCTTGCACCCACATCCCCACCCCGTCACGCCCACTTTGTGTGCATGATCTTGCTGACCACTCCCCCGAATCCGATTTCACACCGAACCCTTCGAACTGCAGTTATCCATTCCTTGGGACCGACTCGCAAGATGAATAAACCCGTCCCATTATTGGGGGGGTGTTCTATGAATCCGGGGTCAACATTAAGCAAATGAGTTTGCTCCATATCCGAGGCGCAGGAGGCTGGCACAAGGCCCGCCGGTCTCGGCTCCTCTTGCACTCCGCGGCCCAATGCGCGATGCAAAGACGCCCACAGCAACGCACGCGCCGTCCTCACGTGCGCATGGCGCGAGCCAAGTTATGTTTCAGTAGCAGCGTGGCCTTCATGATTCAAATGCTCAGAACACTTCAGCGGCCGGAAATTACATGGCTTTCAGCACGTTGACAACTCACTGCTGATGGGGCATGTGTCTGTCGAAGTGAGCGAGCTGCCCATGAGGGCACTGAGCACTTGAGGGCAAAAGATAAACTTCTGCCAATCATTGACACATGGATCCCTCCGTGTCATGTCATGGAGTTGCCCTGCGAATGATGCATGGACCAACATGCTGAGACAATTGCAGCTCAGCGTCTCTGCAGAACGTCCACACTGAGAGAAGCAACTTTCCTCAATCAATCGGATGTCTCGCGGGGGATGACAAGCTTGCTTGGCTGACTGTGTGTGTGCACAAGCTTCTCCACGTCTCCAAAATAGCACTTGCAAGCAACAGCGACGAACATGTTGCATCTTCCGCTGAAAAGCTTCCCTGCGCAATCCAAGTTTTGGGAGTTGATCAATGGCCACAGGCAACTTCTCCCATGTGAAGTCATCTTTGCTGGTTTCCAACGAATGGCCACCCCGTCTTCATCGCCCCAACCCCATTTGCCGCTGCAAAAAGCCCAAGGCCGTGAGACCGCCCCCTTCCAGCCCAGGCTGCGTGGCCGCTTGGCGCTGCCACTTGCAGCAGGCAGAAGCAGCAGTGCCAGCAAGCCACTTGGCGAAGGCAACCTGGCAGTGACCAAATGCGAGCTGATGGTTCCAGCGTCTCAGGCGCATACACACATACATGTTTTTTCCAACCAACAGGGTGTTGTTGATTGTCCACCATGCTCACAACTTCAAGCCCTGTAAAAAAGCCCTCAAGGTGTGCCGTGTTTTTTCGCCCGGATTTGTGGCATTTGCTCAATTTCCAGCGGTTGCAGCAGCGCGCGATTTCAACCCTGCACCTCACGAAAATATGCGGATAGTTTTTGCAGACAGCCATCCCGGGCTTGATGTTACTTAGCGTGCAGAATCCTTTGGCCCAGGCGGGCAGTTTGGATCAAGGTAAGTCTCTAGGGGTTGATTCCCCATTCTTTTCAACCATCGTTCTTTCCAAAAACGTTTTCCCTGGGTTTCTGGAGGTTTTCTAGAAAGAAGGATCCCTGGAAAGAATGGGGAAGGTACCCCTACAAAGGCTGCATGATGGTTTTTGCTGGTTGCGACAAAGGCTCCAAACAGCATCGCTGGTCTAATCTTTCTCACGCACGCAGCCCCCGGGAGCTCGCATGCAACGAGGTCTTGCGTCAAGCTGGATGGTGGCGAAGCGGACTGGCGAACCCGAAACAGTTTCAAAAGTGGATCCCAAGAAACATTTACAAGGGAGGGGACTGTTTGGGAAGGTGATTACTCAGCCTCCCTCAAATTGGTGGTTTGGATTGGTGGTTGGGTGGTTAAGGACAATTTCCCATTTCCCCTCTACAGGAAGGGGTTCCAACCCAAACCACAAAAATATGGGATACCTGAATCACAACCCTGAGGAGCATGAGCCAAACAAAAGCTGCCCGCCTCGAGGCTGCCTCTTCGGCCTGCCTGCTGGCGATTGCCTTGGGGAATGCAACCCGCTCTCCATGCCGAAATCTCAGGTGTGCGGTGTTCGTCTCATTGCTGGTGAGTGTTGTTTGTGAAGGCGTTGGCTCTTCCTTGGCACTGCCATGCCAAAGTTTAACCCCGGAGAGCAATAATACTTCGTCAACAAGCAATGAACACCTGCAAACCTAGAGCGTGCAATCCGTCCACTCGCACGAAGAACCTGACAGAAATTCCATCACCGGGCAAAACAGATGCTCCGTTCCGAGCTCGGGACGGCTCCATGAGTCCACCCTCCTCCGCCACAATTCACAACGGTCTCTGAGCAGCCCTTCCTCGGATCGTCCCATGGCACGGATCGGCCCACAAAGCCACTGGAGTAGATGTCAATCCCTGCATCGCAAGCTCTCCTTTTTTGACATGGTAACCGACCCAACCGAAGCGACCCGAACCAAGGTCCAGAAGCTGAGACAGTGCGCCTCCTAGGCCGCACCTAGATATCTCATTGCCGCGTCCAATCTTACAGGATCACTCCGCTTCAGGCTGGGTTGCATTGGTGGTTTGGAACTTTGGCCATGGGTCAAAATCCCGTACCCCCAACCCCCACTAAACTAGACTGAAATGGGTGGTGCATCTTTGGTTTTGACCCACTGCCATTTGAGCCCCTGGTTGTGGAGGGTAGATAGGAAGCCGCTCCTTATCCACAAAACCACCGATTCGGCTCCAAACCACCAATTCGAGAAAAGCTGCCGCCGCCTGCCTCCCAGAGTCAGGCGGCGCCCAGGAGAAAGAAAAAACAAGAGAGAGAAAAAGACAAAAACAAAAAAGAGAGACCCCGTTCGAGGCTCTGCGGCTTCGGCGCGCTCGTGCCAAAGGCATTGGCCCCGCTTGGACACCAGAAGCTGCCAGGCCAAAAGGCATCGCGCCAGCGAGGCCGCTGCCAGCTTGTCCACCTTACCCCCAACCAGCCCCTCCCATAATCGCGCGAGTGTCATGGATTTCTCCTCAAATGTGCTGATGCCAGAGCTGGCCAAAAGAGGAGCTTAGGCTGCCAAACGCGAGCTTTCTCGTGACTTCTCTCTGTGCCTTCCCAATTCCCTCCTCCGTGCCGTAGAGCTTACTGTGGCACTAGAAAAATCAGGATGTGGATTGCACGTGCCGGGTCCAAATAGAACAACTGTTTCCCACTCGTTTAACCGCTTGGTTGTAAAGACCCCAAAACAAAATGCGAACCTGGAATGCAGCACCACCGTGGGCCAACCAAAAAAAAACATGGCGACCCTTGTGACAAGGGGCAGTCTCCAGAGCCTTGATCGCAACGCGGAGCTTTGCCGCAGTTGTCTCCGCCGCAAACCGCACGGCTTGCGTCTCGTGCAAAGCACGGCTGTCTGCCCGGCCCTTGGCCGCTTGCCAGTGGAAGAAAGCTGCTTGGAGTTGGCAAACCTTGGCGATGAAAACGAGATAGCAAAACACAATAACTGAATGCGCGCTTACAGTTGTGAGCATCCCCTGCAAGCCGTGTACCCAAGGACAACACCTCCTTATCTTGATAATGGTCGGGTTGGGTTGGCCACTCAGAAATCGGCAAAAGCAAGACAAACAGCGAGAGCAAAAGCAAAGGCAAACCAACAGCGAAAGCAGCAGCGAAAGCAGCAGCAGCAGCAGCAGCAGCAGCAGGAGCAGGAGCAGGAGCAGCAGCAGCAGCAGCAGCAGCAGCAGCAGCAGCAGAAGCAGCAGCAGCAGCAGCAGCAGCAGCAGCAGCAGCGCCAGCAGCAGCAGCGCCAGCAGCAGCAGCGCCAGCAGCAGCAGCGCCAGCAGCAGCGGCGGCGGCAAGAACAGCGGCAGCAGCATCAAATCAAAAATATGCAACGGCCTAAAAAAAAACGATACTTTTGGCCTTGCCAAATCTTCCAGCGGCTCTAGCCACAGGCAGCCGAAGTCTGGAGCCATGATGTGCCATTCTCCGCCTCTGCATCTGCAGAGAAGCGAAGTTTCGCCAGCAGTCCCAGCAGGCCTCGCACAAAAAGCACGGACATTTGGCACGGCACGTCGGCTCCTGCGCATACAAAACCCAAAGCCGGCTACAAAAATCCACACGGAACCCTCCCACAAAGTGCGAAGCCTAAAGCAACCGACACTCAGATGCCCAGTGGCCACGGGAAAAAAGGGCACCCTTTTTGTTGTTGGTTGAGTTTAAAGGGGAACCCTTCCCAAAAAAGGAAATTAGGGCACCACTGGGCAACAAAGTACAGGAACCCAAGCAAGCAATGCTGCTGCAAGTGCTTGCAATTATCAACTTCAGACTGCCACCAAGCTTCTGAAGTCAGCTCCTGCGCTTTTTCGCGCGAGCCGGGCAATGCACAAAATCTGCGCTTGGTCCCGTGTCCACACTGGGATCGTAGTTGCTCGTGTCTGCCAAAGCACAAACAGCTGCAAACAGGGTGAGCAAAATCATGCACTGCACAAAGCTTCGACTTAGATGAGAACTGCATGCTTGCTGGGGAGGCCATGCAAGAACCTTGCTAGCAGTCAAAATGCTCATTGTTAATGTCAAATGGCCCGGGGCAGCACGAAGGACGCCGCCCGTGCAAAAGAAAAGCGTCGGATGAACACTTTGTGAGGCAGATTCTTTCGTTTCATGCATGTTGTATGAAGGGCTCCTGCAGCCCTTCAGGCCGTTCCCTCGACCTCCCAAAAAATACTTCCCAACTTCTCAGCGTCTCCAACGAATCTTCGAGTCCGAGTCCCACGCTCCCCGCCGCGCTCCCCGCCTGCGCGGCGCGGGTTTTTTGGTCGCCGCGCAGCCGCTGCGCCAGCGCCTCCGCGGCGAAGGCCCGCCGCAGATTCGCGGCGCAGGAGGCCTCCGCCTCCTCCTTCAACGAGGCCTCCTCGGGCGGCGAGGTTCTCAGGCGAGCCGTGTTTTTTGGGGCAGCTGCGATGGGTTGCCTTTTTGAAGTTGAAAACCAACGAGATCTCTTGCCTTTTTCTTTTATTGGGGGGGGGGGAGGGGGGAGGGGGGGCGTCCCTCAAAAAAGACAAAAACGGCGGTGAACACGGCGGTTCATGTTGACCCTAGAGAAAGCAATAGGACGGGTTTGTTCATCCGGGTCTCGACATATCCTCAAGGTGGCCCGGTTTTGTGGAACCCGAGCTGTGTATCCAGAAAGGCCTTTGGCTTTCCCAGTTTCAAATCAAAACAACGCACCTGTTTGCTCGTCGCACAATACAAACGGCCACGACTGTTTCATGGAATTTCAACAGCCGTCCGCTTCACGGGACAAGCCGAGGAATCCTATAGGAACCCCATTTAGCACGGGCGACTTGCCGTCCCCGAATCAGGCTGACCACTACCCACAACCCCCTGGCTGGCTGGCTTGCCCTGAACAACGGCAGCCGTCCTTGGCAGCCATCGACGCATATTCCTGAAGTTGGCTCCCGCCTTGGCTCTTGAGCACAACGCCCAAAACCAACGAGCCAAACGCATCACGTGCTACGCACGCGTTTCAACACAAAGGCCCTTAACTATGGCGGTCCGATGCCGCAAGCTAATCAGCAAACACCCAGCAGGAATAATGATCCGATGACCTGCCTCTAGAACTCCTTCGAATGA
This sequence comes from Effrenium voratum, assembly GCA_963377175.1. Classification (NCBI taxonomy): domain Eukaryota; class Dinophyceae; order Suessiales; family Symbiodiniaceae; genus Effrenium; species Effrenium voratum. The sequence goes on from CAUJNA010003480.1 coordinate 547,819, forward strand.
AGAAGGGTCCCTGTGTTCGGAAAGGTGTTGCCGCTGTGGTTGCCACGGCCGCAACCGAAAATTGCAACGCAGAATGCCACTCATGCAGCCCAGATGCGCTCACACATCATCCGATGACGCTGGTGCAGCTTTTCCCACAAGCGGCTCTCTCGCACCGAGTAGGTTAAGGACAGGAAAGAGCGCTGCTTTGCCAATATCTTTGCAACACCTTGGCCAGGCTTAACTTGACACACCCCTAAGACGCGCCACGCTTTTTCGAGGAGAACAATATCTCTTTATCGGTTTGCCCAAAGCCCAGCCTTGGCCGAGCACCTCCAGCTGCTGTTGCAAGGCAGCTTGCAGCCGCTCGATGTGTGGATGGTTGAAGCCCATGAAGGACAAAAAGAAGCCCTGCACGCGACTCGTGAAGTCAGCCAAGAGCTCCATGACTGCTTGGCAGAGCTCCTCGGGCTCTTCCTCATCTTCCTCTGGACACCTGTGCTCCAACCACAGTTTAGAGTCTAGAGATCTGGTTTCGACATGCTGATTTTCCCTTTGGTTGTCCTTCAAAACCACCAAAAAGGTGGTACCCTCCAAAAAAAAGACACACCCATCAGCCGGCACAAAATAGAAGGCAGAGGCTGGCGGCCAGCTGTTCCCCCCGCCTGGGAGGAGACACAGCTTGCCGCACCCGCGGCGCCGACGCGCTGCGCTCGGGCTGCTCCGGACGCTCGCGCCGGGGGGACTGGAGCCGCGTGCTCGCGGCGTGCTGGTGTCGCTTGCACCGCCGGCAGCCCGCGAGGTGCTTGCAGCGGAACTGGGCGATCTCCGCACGCAGCGGGGACAGGGAAGCCCAGTCCTCCCTTGGCGCCATGGACCATCCACAGCCTTGAAGTGACAAAAAATCCGCAAAGCTTTCTGACTTGCGCGATTGAGTGTGCGACGTCCGTTGTTTGCGTCACGTGGCCGTGTATGTGTGTTTGTGCAGAGATCAAGCGGGTTCCGCGAGTGAAACCCGACACTGACATGCCTGAGCCTCATTTGCGGCAAGCCAACTTGCAAAAGCACGAAAGCAGTCATGGCAAATGGGCGGCGCCGAGTTCACGGGCGCTCTGGGGCACCAGCCCAGGCAGCGGCGGCGTCGCAAGCTGCCAGAAAGGCGGCGTAGGTATCCGCCTTTGGCCTGGCATCTCGAGATACGAAAGTGGCGGGTTGCAGGCTACAGCGCCCCTCTGACAGGGCCCCTCTGACAACAACAAAGGTCATGGCTCCTAGCCGAGAATTCGAGGCTTCCTTCGGCAAGTGCTTGGCGAAGGCCTGAAGCCGTCTTCCTCCAAAGCCGCCAGGAGCCACGACGCTAACCTGCCGCGTCGCAGCACCCACTGCGGGACCCCAAGGCGCGCGAAGGTCAAAAGACTGGGCTCCGGGCTGCCAGCGCGCGCCGCTCGCCAGGCTCCGCAGGACGATGTTGTAGGTGACCAGGTTGGGCGCGCGCATGTCCAGCAGGTGATGCAAAGCGCTCTGCCAGGAGCTGCCAATCGCGAGCGCGTTCAGGGCGGAGGAGTGGCTCACCACATTGGGCACCACCCCTTCCAAGGACATCTGCTGAAAAAGCTGCACAGAAGCAAGCCACTGGCTCCCCACGTTGCAGGCATTGATCGCGGAGCTGTACGTGATCACATCCGCCTGCAGGCCAACCCGCATTAGCAGTTCCACTGCCCACCTCCACTGTCCTGAGCGCTCGCAAGCGCCGATGGCCGAGTTGTAAGTGTACGTGCTCGGGCCCAAGTCGCACGAGTCATTCAAGATCTGAAGTGAAAGGTCCCACCGCTGCGCTCGGCCACAAGCACTGATCAAGGTGTTCATAGTCACCTGGGACCCGCTGGAAAATGACCTCCCCTGATTCGTCTTTGCCGAAGGCTTGGGGATAGATGCACATCTTAGGTCCTGCAAAAAAACAACAACAAAAAACAGCCAACACCGAGGTTTTGCTCACTCGCCTCATCACATTGCATGGCCGCCATCCTCATGTCCTGCAAGATTTGCACTGCAGGCTGCCAAGCCGAAGACCCCTCGCAGGCAGAGATGCCCACGTTGCACACGATCAAGTCCACCTGATCTCAAATTTCCATCGGACAAGGCGAAGTCTTACCACCCAACAGCCATCAACTAACAGCCATAACTGGTGCCCCTTGGCAAATGTCGCACAAGGCACAACTTGTATGCCAGTCGGCTCACGGGCAATTCGAGGATGTCTTTGCGAGCTGCTCAAAAAGGGGTCCGCCCCCCCCAAGTTGCAAGGGAGAGACGGGGTTGGGGGGCGGGGGAACCCCCGGTCGCAGTTCATAAGAGGCTGAACACAAAAGAATCGACTCATGAGGCGTGTCTTATCTTCATGCATGCCTTCCCATGCCACTGCCACTGGGTTCTTCCCGGCTTTGCGCACAATATGTGGTTGGGAAAGCTGCTGCTTCATGCGATCCTGCCTGTTCCGGCCGGTGTGATTCCATGTTTAGTTGTGCAAGACAAACAGCAACATCGACCGGGGAACACATCATGCTGAGCTCGACAAAAGAGTAGGCCGTGAAAGCAGGGTCAAAAACAGCGCACCAAACAAGCTGCCTGAAATGGGCTGTCCTCAAATCCCGTTTAACTTTTAGTGAGTTAAGCGGAACCCCCCAGTCAACCAACTAAAAATCTAAAATCCTTGACTGTGTCCCTGGCCGCCACCGGCTGCAATTGTTGAAGCCTCGCCTGGAGCGGAAACGCCTGTAGCAGGCCCAGTGCTGTCTGCCAAAACCGTTTCTTGCCCAGCGCGGCCATGACCATGCCCAGCTCCTACACAAGAAAAGTGGCTCTGGGTCATGAAAAGAGTCATGTGAGTGGTCAAAACTCCCAAATATGGCCTATTGGACGTTTTCCTTTAGTAGGAATCCTTATGATGGTCAAGGATTCTTACCATGCAGTGGACGACCATCCCTGCCAACCCCGAGTAAAAGGGTCGTTTCACCATGGCACATGTAATGAGTTTCCCCTATCCATCAGATCCTGTGGGTGAACGCCCTGTGCCCTGCGCCCCCAGGCACACTGTCGGCTCCTTGGGAGTGCGAATCACCTGCCCTGAGATCTGCGACCGCTCTCGCTCCGGCAGAATGCCGGACTTGCCTGCGAGCACGGACCACCAGGTTTGGGGGGTCCCACTTTCAGCCAGGGCCAACCGCCCTAACCCAGAAAGGACCAGTTTTAGGCAGCATCCACCCCCGTCATGATCGAATCATGGTTGGTGTTGCTTCGGCAGGCATGGGCACCTACCGTCAAGAAGGCCCTGTGACCACTGACTGACCTAGCTACTAACTTAGCCTCGGACTAGCTGACTACGTATCCGCCTATAGCTTACTGAGCTATCTACCTACTAGCAGACTAGCTGGCTGACTGGCTGACCAGGTACCTGCCAGGAAGCTAGCCAGCTAACCAGCCAACCAGCTAACCAGCTAACTACCAGTAGCTAGCTGCTATGTAGTCAACTTGACTTCACACATGCACTTGAAGAGAAAGACGCAGAACAAGTGGCATTGGCCAGGAACCGCCTCCCAACCTATGATTGCGGCATTCCGATTGAACATTTCCTGCTATGGACACATATGCATATACAATGTATGCGTGCGTGTGTAAATGTTTTCTGCATATGAACGTCTTACTTTTGGCCAGTTGTTCTGTTTGAAAAGTCCTTCAAGATATGCTAGACCCCCAACGGACTCGACTATCTTCACGATAGACGTGGCTAGGTACAGCTTGTCTGACTTCAACGATATCTGTTGCAGCCCTGGGCACATGAGCACAACCCCCAAACACGAGCCCTAACCATGACCCGGAACATGAGAGCTGATCGCGAGCCTGGACGGACATTCTTCAGCCGCTGCAGTACATCTTGTAATTTCAAAGGTGCAGCATCACGTCGCATCACATCTTCCAGCCTCTCCCTGGACCTTCTATCTGCCACCAGCCACCTGCAAGATGCGCCATTGAAGCGCAGCTCACATCGCCCGGCTCTACGGAAGAAATCCTGCACCGCTTGGGCAAACAAAATGTTATGGGAGTGGAGTGCGCCTCATGCCTTACCAACCTGGTGCAGGATTTCAATGTACGGTAGCTGAGGCAGGCTCGAGCTAAGAGGCTGCCTTCGAGGAATTGGACACAAAAAACAACAACAAAAAACAAGTCATCACACCACAGGCGAATTGATAGAAGCAAGGAAGCTTGGCATGTTCATCAATGGCCTGCCTTGCTGCGAACCAACAAAAAAGCACAGCGAGGCAAGTCACGAGGCGCTCCACATTTTTGCCATATCACAAGAAGCCATCATCACCTCGCCGCGCTCCGGAGCATTTGCAGCCTCGGACAGCAATATGAGCCACAAGGCTTTGCATTTGCGGCAGGAACATGCCCAAAGTGCTCTTGCTTTCCGAACATGCACGCGAAAGTAGAAGCATGTGCCAGCGATTTGTGCAGGTTCTCAGGCGCTTGACAGCCGGCTTGCCGGCGCCCAACCCCCCCCCCAAAAAAAAAAAAGGACCAGTGCAACGCCTTTCTTTTTCCTCACGGAAACACGTGCATCCCAGCGGCCATCGGGGCCATCGGGGCCCAAGAAGGCCGAAACCAGCAGACCCCCTGGCACGGGCACGGCTCGGTTTGGGTTTGGAGGGCGCAATTGCCGCCTCCGAGGCCCCGCATCCGCGTCATCAGATCTTCCTTCCAGCTGCCCTTCTGCGCCACCTGCGCAGTCCATGGCCCGCTGTGCGCCATCTTGGAACAGGATGTGAATCAGAGACCACCAAGTCCAAGCAAAATGCAAGCAGATGCCCCCAGTAAACATCCCCCAAAGTCCCGGAAATCACTGAACCAGAAACCTCACCCAGAACCCAGGCGACCGCCGACGGCCGGTCGCCTCGCAAATCACACGGTGGACATCGCCCACCTTGGGAGCCCCTAAGGCTTCAAGGACGCCTCTCAAGTAAAGAAACCCGCAAACGAACGAAGGAAAGCAGCCATCATCATGGTTCCTGTTGACCCCGAAAATGGGCGAGCAATGCCAACCATGAAGCCCGGACAGAGGATGGCCCTTGCTTGCTGATGAACCCCCTGCAACAAGTGAACAACTGTTTGTGGGCTCAATGGAAAGCCCGACATGATTTCCCAAAAGTGTTAAAGTCGAAAGATCCAACCCAATAGCAGTCATGACGTCCTCCCTTGAGAATCCACCTGAGTGCAATGGACTGCCCTTGGCTGACGACTTGTAACGCATCGTCAGGCCCAACATCTTGAAGCACAATAGTCGTACTGCTGAGCCTCCGCGCACATTCAACATGCGACTGGCAAACGGGATGCTTCACCATCTCCTTAGTAGTATGGCCAAACGGTTGAGCTTCGATTGTTCAGAAAGGGCCTTCTGCAGCGAACCGAAACAAAAAGGCAATGGGACGCAAGGTGACCTGCGAGATGACAAAAAAAATGCGAGCCCTGCTCAAGCTTGTTGCCTGCGCGATGCTTGTGCGCGCCATTCAGAAAAGGCTTTTCTTTTGGTTGTGAGCCAGGCAAAGCTGAGGACTGGAGGCTTAGTCCTAACATCCCTTGGCAAAATGCACCAAAGTACAAGCATGGCCCTTCGTTGCCAGAGGCAAGGCTCGAATTCGCCGTCCTCCGGCAGCGACATCACCCTGGGCACGCAATCCTGCGGCAGCTGCAACGAACTCACTTTGTGAAGGAAGGCGCAGCTGAAATCCAACAATCAGGTCACGGCACCCATCGCCACATCTGCGTAGGCATTCAAAAGTAATCATGCAACAACGTTCACGCATGTGCACACATTCAAGCGCTAGCATGCCTTTGACAGCTGCAGTTTTTCCAGGGCGCTCTCCTCTTCCATTGGCTTGCCACACTTCGACCAGCATTTCTCCTAAGCTCACCCACGATGAAGGCTCCTTGTTGTATTTGGAAATTCCTTGTTTCTTGGAAATGATGGTAATTGTAAACGCTTCGCATTGCCCGCCTCGGCCAGAATGCTTTTGGTTCGAGGTGCTGTGTTTTGGTTTGCCTTGAAGTGTTGTGTTTGTCTGAGTGACTGAGTCGGCGCTGACATGCGTGAGCGAATCCACAGGGCTTGAAGGGCTAGATAGAACGAGAACCGTGGAGTGGGGCCAAGCGAGCTCAACTGCAGCCGGGATTCCCCTTCATAGAGCACACCGGTCCGCAAGTCCTCGCACAAAGGCACCTGACACGGATCGATCGATCCGACCACACCGAGCTCGGGCCCAAAGATTGCCATCCTTTGAGGGCCTCAAGCTCGGCTGCATGCTTCACCATCGGCATTTTGGTGCATTTGGCCCCTTGGAACTTACACATGTAACCATGTATCTGCGCGCCTGTACTGAGTTATTCATCTCTTTGCAGGTTATACAAGCGATCATCTTCTGGGACTAGCCGCTTGATTGTCACCCAGTCTTTGGAAAGTACTGCCGCGACTCTCAAGTGAGGCATGCAAGCATCCCTCTAAAAATGGCAAGCGTGCCAAGGCCATATGCGGGTGTGTCTTTGTTCGAGGGTACGCCTTTTGTTCAAGTTTAATGGGAAACCAAACGGAGGAAGAAAAAAACAACTTAGAATCTTGCAGGGTCCCATGAGAGATTAAAAAAAATGAAACCCAAAGGAAGACCTACCATTTCGGGGTGGCCGCCCATGAAGATGGTGACACGCCGAACCATTCAGCCACGGCCTGCTCTCGCTTCAAGACCTCCTGGGCGAGATGCGGTGGGAGCACATGCGACCAGCGAGCCCTTTGTCCAAGAACCAAGAGGAATGGGTTTTGATCTTTATGTGCGAAAGGGTTTGAAACAGAGTTTCGGGATGGATAAAACAGGCCCTAACCCACCAACAAGAAGAGACCACCTTATCCCCCCGGTCCCAAGGGCAAAGCAGTTGCCCCCGGCCGGCACAAACACGAACCAAAAGGGTGCCAGTTGAACAAACAGAAGAATAAGCCCAGCAAGGGCAGACAGCGAGCGAGAGCAGAGCAGCAGCACCAACACAGGCGAGCGAGCAAAGCAAAGCGAGCAAGCAAGCAAACAATACGCACACTACCAAACCCCAATCCGACCTGCTCCACCCAGAAACCCACCGCAGCCGCACCAGCTCGATCTTTTCCAAGATCGGGATGGCGTGCCGCGCCGCGCGGTTATGAGCGACGAAACAGCGGACAGGAAATGACGTAGTGAAAAGCTTGAGCCAAATGTCGCATTGGACATCGGCATGAAATGACATACGCTATGATAAAGGTACATGCCCCCAAAAACACCCCCCTCGCCTGTACAAAGAGAGGAAGTGAATTTGGAAGGGCGCATTGGCCATGTGGAAGTTGAAAAGCAATGAACAAGAAAAACAAAGCCGATTAGGCTACCAGGGTTCGCGACCCCATACCCGGGCACTCTTTGGTGCCCGGATCCCGCCACCACCCCGAATTACGGGTATGGGGCGGATTCGCGCCGGTAGCCAAATCAAACAAGAGAAAGCAAAAAGAAACAGAAACAAAGATTCAACTCCAGAATGGCAGGCATGAAATAAAAATACATTTGCAATGTAACCACAATGAACCATAAGGTTCAAGTGGATTTAGTTTCTGAATTCATGATTAGGCGCTTTGGCCCACTGGTTGAAACATGGTGCTTCGACCACTAGACCTTGGTCTTTAAAGTAGCACCGTCTAGGCGCGCGATCACGCAACGACCTTCGGCAGGAGTACCACCAGCTGCAATCAGCGGTTCAGGTCCGAGTGGGACCTCACCGGCAGCGGTGCAGCGCATCCGAGATCCTCACCACAGCACCTTGATGGGTTCCATCGCCAGCAGCAGCAGCGGTGCTGGATGAAGCTGACCACCAGCAGCCATAGACGCCGGCGAGGGTAACTGCCTTGCTGTGACGACGCACACCTGACGGGTCATCGCAGCTTGCGCGAATAGCGCACAGCCACGCATGCAATTAAATTCTGGAGTGGCGAATAGCCGAAGCATTGAAATATGGCAAGGAGCATAGTCCTTCCGGAAAAATCTCCGGAATAAAGGCATGCGCGCGTTGGCGCAGTCGTGCAAAAACGCATGGGCAGACTTCAGGTATCACCGATGTCGCCCACCGCCGTGCCGCCCCTTCCCCTTGCTGGCATTCCAGTCCCCAGGGGGAGGAGGCACAGTCTCGGCCAACTCGTCACCGTCACCCCATGTAGGGGTATGCGGCGAGTTCGGATTCTTGAGCTCGCGGGGATCACCCTGCATATGCGACTGCCAACCCTGCGGCATTGCGCCAGGCCACATTTGTGGCATCATGCCAGCCATGTGCTGCTGCATGTACCCTCCCATTGGGAAAGTGGGATACATCGGACTCGGGAACGGGTAAGGGGCAGCCTGTGCACCCTTGAATCCCGACCCGCGAGCATCAGGCTGATACCCGCCAGTGGGAGTTCTCGATCTGGCGGATCCGCCACGACCGAACTGTCCTTGTTGGTAGCCGTATTGGCCACCCTTGCCTTTGTACTGGTCACCCTTGTGACCCTTTCCTGGAAACTGGTCACCCTTGTGACCTCCACCCTTGGGCCAGGACTGCGCAGGGGCTTTGCCCTTTTGCTGATCCCCCTTTGACCTGGATTCAGGTCGCGGGGTAGCAGACCGTTGGTCTCCCTAGGAGTGGCTGCCCGCCTGTGGTGTTTCCCAGCCGGCGGGTCAGCAAAAACAATGGCGCATTGGCCGTCGCGCCGTGCAGCGGGGACCATGTCAACCTTGTTGTCTTCGACATAAATGTATGCCTCAGCATACTCAATTGGGGCCGTGATGGATCCACCACTGGCCCGCAGAGATTCGATGCTCCAATCAAGAACAGTGGAGGCATCAAAACTTGGGTCCTCACTGTTGAAGTCCGCGAGGCGTCGCTCAGCCTGTACCAAAGACATTATGATGTCCGCTCGTGAGGCGCCTAGGCCATACAGCGGAACCAAATATCCGTCCTCAATTCCGATGCGGTAGGCATCAAAAATATGCACGGAGCTGAATTTAGACTGCCCTTTCTCGTCATATGACGACCCCATTGGGCCGCCTGCTGCGGGTGCTCGATCAAATATGTAAAAACAGACATATTGTCGGGAATCGAGGCGCCAGTATTGCTCTCCTCGATGAGCAGCTGTTTCGCTACCCACCGCTCGAGAGCCTCATCACTCGCACGCACACAAGCGTGAGTGTCCTTTGAGGTGACCTTTGCAACCTCCTGAAACGCAACTTGCACAACATCCGCATTGGGAGTGTGCACAAGGTGCGGCGCACAGCGCAAACCGGTGATCATACAGCTGACCACCTCGCGGATCGGGTTTACCGATGCCATGAGAGGAGCCCACGCGTCGGTCTCCCCTTCGTACCAGCTACTGGCACGGACTGCTTTGAGTCTCTCTAGCCAGATTGGCTGCCCATTCTTAACCAGAGAACGGACGGTGCCTGGCACCCGTTCACGATAGAAAATCGGCAGATGGCAACCATTGCATAGAATGGTGCCATACATGTTCAAATGCGCGCACCGAGGGCACCAGTAGTCATGCATGGGAGCATTGTCCCATGAAAATGACACCCCTCTTGGCGGTCCTTGAACATTCAACTCACGAACCGCCCAGGGACGGATGTATATTACATCCCCTTCCTGGTGCAGATAGCATGCGCGCCAGAAGGGTGCATGTATCTCTTCCCGCACGGCAATCAAACCGCGTCGGGTTTTATAGATGCCGGCGGCTTCCTCGATGGCCATCCACTTTAGGTCAATGGCCACAACGACATGGCGCTTGTCCATGTATTTGACGCGATCGTCAACATAAAATTCGCCCTCATTATTGGGGCTGGGCAACTTGAGGAGAGGCACCTTTGCGCCCTCCATCCCAATCATGATCTCCCCCCTGCAGACCTGCTCAGGTCGCATGGGGAAAACTGTGATGGCGAATTTGCCAGGCCTCCGGATGCACCTCGTTTTGAGGGCGGACCGATACTCGGCCATCGTCAGCAGCACGTATCCCGTATAAGGGACTTCTGCTGCTCCCATCGGCCTAAGCAAAGGCCCGATAGGCGTTCGGTCACGCAGTGCCCAACGCTTGAAAACTTTGAACGGCACGTCCCTCCCGATTAGGGTGGACCGCGCAAAAAGCACCTCATTCGGGCGCACAGTCGTGCCATCTGTCCTCCAGACTGTCCGTATTAGGAGCTCGACTGGAGGGTACGTTGGGCTCTCCTTCGCGAGAGCGCCCGCCCAGGTCGCCACCTCGACACTCGTGCACTTATGGATCCCGTATAGGGCCTCAAAGAGCGTTGAGATTAGAGTCATCGACATCCAACCTCCCAGAATGTCTGGAACCGTCCCACACAAGAAGGGGGGCTGCTCACCGGACTTCACTTGGGTCAGTGTTGCCCGACAAAATTTCTAACAGCATTTGCGACTCTCTGGAGCTTCGTCCAGCCATCGCCGACACATCCTTAATTTTGGGGAAAAAATGGAAGATGTCGTTACCGGCAGGACAGGCGATTCTGCCTGCTATCCCACTCTGTGCATCAATCACAACCTCCTCACCCTCGTATGTGAGGTTGTAGGTGCTCGAAATCGGGCACACACCGGGCTTTGCCATCAGTGCCTCTTCCAACGACGCACCTGTAGGGAGGACGCCCTGTACGTGCGACTTGGTACCTATGGGACCAGTACTCGCGGACATAAGCCGATAATTTTCGGCACGAAAGTGTGGAAAAAGGTTCTTCATCCTTTCAATTTCTTCTTCAGTGGTACGCCACGCCTTTGCCTCATAGTAAGGCGGCTCCTGCTTTGAGGGCACTAGGTCGCGGTCGCCCATTGATGAGAATTTGTCCACATATGGGCCCATCCCATCATCATCTACGTGACTCTCGTGATCTTCATCCGAGACGTACTCCTTGGGCGGCTCGCCCAGAGCGTCCAGATCGACCTTACCAAGGTCGACCAGCGCCGGAGAATCCAGGACTCTCTGGATCCTCATGAGCTCGTTCCTAAACTGCTCAAAGCCTCCGGCCTTGTTAACATGCACACGTTCGTAGGGGAAAACTCGTCATCGGAAATATCCCGATCACGCTCCCGTACGTCGCTGATTAGTGTCACGTCCAACGAGCCGCCTAGGGCCTCGGGACGCGACGCTCTCGCCGGATGCGGCTTTGCGCTCTTTGACGCTACAGCAGCCTCATCGGCCGCTTTGTCCTTCTTCTCGTCACCCTTAGTCCCCTCCTTATCCACATCCATTGCGGACGGCTGTGCGCTCCCCCCTGCTCCGCCCATTGGCGGCTCAGAGGGTTGAACAAGGGATTCCTTTGTACGGGCTTTGCCGTAATAATGCCCTGGGATCTGCACGCTCCCAGTTGAGCCACCGCCAGCCTCTCTTGGACGCTTGGCGGTGTGAGCCGACCCAGTATGTACAGCAGGAGCCGATCGCCTAGGAAGGCCCTTACTGGCCGACAGAGATGGAGGAGGTGGCTTCATTTTGGGAGCCGGCTCCGCCTTGGGCGCCGGTTCCGGGTCAATTACACAAGACCTGAGGTCGAAACTTTCTGACCTCAACAGGCCCGCGCAATAGGAACGGAAGACGTCCTCAACTTCCCGAGCAAGGAACTCGGGATGGTCGTCTTCCCTCGGAGGAGTTCTCCAGCCGTCATACCCATCGAGCAGATTCCTGCCCACGATTTCATTGAATCGATACGTGCCCAAACCGGCATAGCGGTTGGCAGCCCGAAGAACATTACAAAATCTTTCGACCTTTTCGGTCGCCGCAATGGCCGCAGCCATCTGAGGGTGAATATACCCAGTTTCAATCATGCATCCTGCGGCTTCGCGCAAGCATGACCTCGCACGCCACAGATTCGCGGCGGCCTTGTAAAAATCGCAGTACTCAACGTTCCACGTTGCGTCCTGCGCGCTGAGCTCATCATCTCCGCTTTGGGAGTCAGGCATAGTGAGCCCCAAACGGATCTCCCGACCGCGGAATACGTCGGCGGAGATCTGGTTCGAGTTCGGCTGATCCTCCAGCGGAGGACGGGGAACATATTGTTTCCCTGGGCCGACACTTGACTCATTTGCCGATTCCCTGTTTGGATGCCCTCTCTCGGTCTGCATTTGGTTAAACCGTGCGGCCAGGTCCGACCGAGGGCCAATCGACAATGGCCCGAGGTTTTCCTCAGCCCAGTCAGCAAGCGCTTTGGCTCCTGCGTGATGAATGTCATCAGCATTCATCGTGTCAGATTTGACAGGAAATCCCAGTCGTATTCGCCGAAACGACGGTCAGTTGCTGAAGCATTGTCCAGCAGCTGGAAAAACTGATCCTCCGACAGGACTTGCCACAGAGTAAGAGCAAGGGCATCCTCAATGAGGTCAGCCTGATCGGGGTAAAGAAGGCGCCTTGGCCAGGCCCCGTTCCTCCACGCCGCCAACGCTGGCGGGTAACCTGCTCTCCGGAACAGGTAATGCACAACGATGCAAGCATCCGCGCTTTCAGCGGGCGCATAATATTCCGAGTCCGGGCCAGATTCATGGTCCCCGGGTTCAGACGGATCATCATCGCCGTCAGGTGGATTGGGTCCACCACCCCCACCAGTCCCGCTCCCATCCATAGGATCGTCGCGGCCCGGTAGCTCATCGGCAGGGGAGGTAGGGGAATCTCCCTCCGCCCCATTGCCGTCCCCATCATTGTCTCCACCCGCAGCGCCTTGGCTGGGCGAAGCCCTTTTGGCCCCACCTGCATCCGCAGGTTCGGGCTGTACATCCTGACCAGCGGGTTTGGATACTTCGGGATGGGAAGCCATCCCCATTGACGCATCGGTCGACAGGGACGGGGTGCTGTCCCCTGGCGGAGGATTATCCCCACCTGCGACATCTGGAACACTGTCCCCACGCTTAGGTGGCGGCTCCGTCTGGCTAGGCTTCGCCGGCTCAGACAGACTAGCCGGGGGACTCTTAACTGCCTTCCGCGGCGGAACCTCGGGCCGAGGGTGCGTGATCTCACTATTCGCGGGAGCGCATCCCCCCGAACCCCCATCATTCGGTGCGTCAGCACCTGCCGCTTTAGGCACGGGTGCGCCCGTGACCATAGGTGCTTTGACCTCGGGTCCTTTGGCACAAGGAGCGGCACCCTTTGGCGGAGGGCCAGCGGCCGAAGATAGGCATGGCATCGATCCTCCCACCTTAGGTGGCGCGCAGCTGGGACCCCTTGTGGCCCCACCTCTCCATCTGTTAGCGGCTTCGCGCTTGGACAGGGACGGAAAATCATCGGAATACGCGTCCTTGGGAAGCTCGGGAGGATCAGGCTTAGCCTTCAATAATTGCTTCCCGGTAGCAGGCTTCAAATCGATTCTGTGGCCGCCTGTCTTAGACGGGCCACCAGTCGTAGCCGGGCTATACCCACACGCCTGCGCTGGCTTTGCAGGTATCGTTCCCCTCTGATTGCCACAAACTGCCGGCGAGAGACCGCGACTTGCGGCCGACTGGCCGAAATCTGCCATTGCTTGGCCCAGCCTCTGCCCTGCCCGTTGCGGGCGGCGTCGAGGACCGGACGCGCTGAGCCATTGTCTGTGGCCCTTTGCCCGCGTAGGGGCAAGGCGCAGACTGCTGCTCAGATGCCCTTGCACCGGCCGCAGCAGGCGCATTGGCCGGTGACGTGTGACTTGTGGCGCATTGGCCACTCGACATCGTCCTAGGAGCAGAGATTACCTCCGCCCATGGCGCATCCTCAGATGAGGACCACCGGTCGACCGGTGTGAGGCCTGCTCTGACTCCGCACTGCTTCGCAGCGCTCATATATGACTCCGACGGTTTCATCAGGTAATCATGTTCTACCAAGAAATCCAGAGCGATGGCCAGGGCTTCCCGGACCTCATCACTCATTGAGTACTCACGCCTCAGCAGACATACCAGGTCGGTGAACGCCGAGACAAGACCCATAAACTGGTGTCCGCCTCTTTCGAGACCGACAACGCCGCCGTTTAGGCTCTTCTTTGAGCAGCCGAACCACATCGCGTTGGATGGGTAGGCTGGGAAACCGGCGTCGCGGCACTTCATGAAAAACGTGGTTGCGACCTCCTGCATGGCTGTTCCATGCCAAACGATACCCGGACCCGACAAGATTATCGTCGGTGCCTGGCTCCGGCCGCCCTTATTGGCGAAAGCCTTCATGGCATCGATGTTTTCATCGATGATCCTACCCGCATCGGGGCTGGGACCATACGTGTTTTCGGACTTGCGCCATTCGGTCAGCCACAGGCATTTGGTAAAGATGATGAATATATCATCTTTAGCGCCCGCAGGGGCACCTGCATGTACCGGGTCAGCCAGCTTCTGGCTAACCACTGTACGGAGAAGCTCAGTCACTGAGGTCTCCTCCTCAATCTCCACGACCTCCAGCACGTATTCGCCGGTTTTGGCCGGGAGCTTTGTCCTAATGGTCGTCCACTGCTCCTGAAGCTTTGCCCCAGCAATGGACTGACCCGAGCTGCCGGTAACCCAGTGTGAGGGTCCAACCAGCACCACAACGCAAGATCCCTCTACACCAATGTATGAGACCTTGTTTGGTTTGCATCCGCTTAGCAGCTCGGCGCGCAGGCCAGCCGTAGCGGAGGGGTTGACGTATCCCAGCATTGTGAGAACGAACCCCAAATTGTCCGGCTCCTCGCAGCCGGCGTATTCCATCGCCGTTACGGGCCAAATCATGGAAATAATGTACGCCCGGACATTGAACGCCCATGATTCCCACATCTCCCGCACAAGCTCATACGGTTGGCGGTCCTGACGATCAGGGTAGATGTTACCGCTGATCGCGCTCATGAACTCACTGCATTGAGTGGCTGCGTTGGCAAGCGCCGCTACCGCGTGCCCTGGCACATGGTACATGAGCTTTGCAGCCCCTGAAAAGGGAAGGCCGCCGGCCAATGGAAAGAATTTTCCTTCCGATGCGGGAACATAGTGCTCCCAGGTTTCGAACAGCGGGCAGCATCGTACCTCGCCGACTTCGCGGATCTCCTGGGGAAAGAACTTAAAATCCACTTCGCCGCCGGGCTTGGCCGGGGGGACCGACGCCTCACGCGCCACCGACCCGGCGGGAATTTCCGCCCCAATGGTCAGCGCTAGTTGGCGCCGTGACGTATCCATCCGACCTCTGCCGAATGAGGGTTTACCTCAAGCACAGGGTTCCAAAGGTGCGTGGCAGGGTTATGCGACAGCAAATTCCCCGCCACAGCAGACGTCCCTTCACCAATCGTCTCTTCTTTGAGAGCGATTGCCTCAACACGAACGCGGAATTGCCTTATCACGCGTTGGTGCGCAGGCCCCTTCTCAGTATGCTTGTACGCCTCGTGGGCGTTCCTACCGAGAGGGCGTAGCAAGAGTGCCAGTCGGACGGTTACGCCCAGGCCAATATGGCTGAGGCACGAGTAATAACTCTCAAGACAAACGGGCTTCGTCGAGGTCCACACGCCTGTTAGCGTCTCGGCATCTCCGAGCGATGCAACAGCATTCCCATGGCCCAAAATGTTCCATAGGGAAGAGAATTGTGTTCCATGAACCCATCTCTCATGCATGCTGGCTGCATTGAGCTCTGTGCAGTGCCGCATCGGGAACACTAGATACCCGTCGCGTTCAAGCACGGGTTCACCGGCGTGCCAATCCCCGATTTCCTTGCTCGGCATGGTAAGCGGCTTAGCGCGTTTCCAGTCAATCAGGTGAAATATGGTGGGGGCAATCCCTATCTCTTCCGTGAAGAAATCCACAAAATCATCATAGGAGGACCACACGGCCTCAATCTCCTTGCACATGGATCCTACTTCAAAAGCATGTGCATTGACCGTTTGCATCTTTGTCAGCGCATCGGCCGAGATGCAATAAATTGCCTTCATATACCCGACCACCGCCTTGGGTGGGGTACAAAGGGCAGTTGGGCGCTGGTATGCCCAGGCCTTGAACGCCTCCTCGGCTCCTGCCGGCTGTACATTCGAGGGCAAATCTCTCCTACCCTTTACAACGGCCGACTGCATGGCGCGAATAACATTTTTATTCGCCGCTTGGAAAAAGGTCTGCCAGCGTGAGTCGACCTTCGCCATCTCGTACAGCCAGTTCCCGCCTCGGGGAACCAGTGAAGGGGAAACGGCGGTAGACAATGTCATATCGATCAGCGAGTTCCGAGTTGGCTCGCAGTGGAGCTCGGGCTCGCGTGGCATTGCCTCGCAGATGATTATGGCAGCCGTGTAGACGCTTTGGTCACTCAGCTCCACTTCACCTAGAAGCATGGCCTGGAGAATACCAGCCACGCGTAGGCGGCGGTATTTCTTGATGGCCGGGACGAAAGACTTGTCCTCAATCATGCCCGTGTCAAATCCCTCCAGTAGGTTGAAAATGCCGGAAAAAGCACCGACAACCTGAGGGTCCTTGACACCTTCCTTGACTTGCACCAACTGCGTCTCAGCAGTGGTGCGATTACCGTACTGATCGGACTTTGCCGTCAAGTGCGGGTAGCAAATTCTAAGATTTTCCGATAGCCGAGTAGGCCTCTCGTCTGACAGCGCATTGGCTGCGTGCTTCGCTTCCGCTGGAAGCGGACCCAAGGTGCAGGCGCAGTTCGGGTTCATATAGTCCGCCTGCTGCCGCGCCGCCAAAGACGAACCTCTCGAGCGCGGGGCAGCGCCCGCCACTCCGCCGGCCGCGGATGCAGCCGCTGCCATGGCGCGAGTTTGCGCCCGGGAAGCGGTAGGGTACCACTAAAACAAAGAATACCACGAAAGATACCCCGAGAACAGGGAAACCTTCCACATCCAAAGGTGTGTAAACCTTGGGTGCCATCTCTATCGGTACGAAGGGGCAATTTCCCCTGGTATAAGACCGAATATGGTCGTGCCTATGATAAACAGTCGTGCATTGACAACAACCCTGCTACATCACTACACATGAAACTGCAAAGCTACCCTATGGACATGCCCACCCGGGCGGAAAATGACACAAACACAAACCAGCTCATTGAGGCGAATGTGCCTGAACTAATGTCGCGAATTTGCGTTTGTTAGTGCAGCATGACTCATGCTGTTGTGAATGATGTCCATCAAGCCTACTCAGTTCAAGGCTGTTTGAAGAGCAGCGCGGGTCACATATTTTACAACTAAGTCATGCACAAGAGGATCAACACGTGTAGTGCGATACATCCTGTTGCATTTGAAAACTGGGAAAGAGTTCACATGTCGTGAAATGCAAATTAATGTCAATGCATGCACATGATCCTTATTTACAAGACATGAGCAATAGTGTACAACACGGCTATAGCGGTTTACGCCAAGCTTGACAAGAATATCGCGATTAGCAATCCAGGTATTCGGCTGTATGAAAATGCCTACGGAAAACTTCGTGTTCAGCGCGTGCTCAATTAAGTCGTTCAGACATGATTGGCACTGCTCTACCTGGTCACGTGCGCGCCTGATCTTGCTCCAATTCCCTCGCGTGGATGCATCGATCAAACTGCTATATCTGCACAACAAAATGTTAGGTCTGGAGCCTTCAATTGTACCCCGTCTAGGGATAACAGGGCAAAGATTGGCCGGTCTAACAAAGTAGGTAAGCCATCTTCCAAACTGAGGTTCAGGCGTTATGCCAAGCTCAGAATCGACGAAAATGTTTCGCGTATCGCAAACATTTGATCGATCCTCAACTATGTCAAAAACCATGTAGCTGGATTCAGCTAGCTGAATGAATTTGTTGAAAAATGAATTTTGATCGGTTTCCATGCATCGGTTTCCATGCGTACCCCCCTAATTGGGGGGAGAACAGGTGCAGCAGGCTTTACGACAGGGAGGGTGGGATGGCTAATGAATTTCTCCAGGAATCCTGGATTAAACATTCCTAAAGTCTGCAAATTCCTACCCCATGTCACCTTGTCTACGCACGCTTTGGTAAGAATGTCCGCGCCTTGATAATGCGATGGACATGCTACGAAACGAAAAATCTGTTCATTGTAGACTTCATTGAGCCAACTAATGTCGATTCGCTGAGTACGCGACATATATCGCATGTTTGGGTTATTCCCAGTGATAATGATGCGGCATGCGGCCTCACTATCTTCCATACAATTCACCGTGACAGGCTTACCGGTGCCTTGACCGATAGCAAACTGCCAAAGCTGTGCAAGTGGCATGCCTTCCTTGGCCACGCCATGATCTAGTGCAACGATCTCCGCTTCGGGAGTCGATTTCGATACCGAAGTTTGCTTTTTGCTAACTGCGGTAATGGGAACATATGTCCTTGGGCCGACTAGGCAAATAAGGACACCAGACGTACTCTTGGAATCGGTACGATCTCCAGCGAGATCGGCATCGCAGTAAGCGACGATTTCAATGTCACTAGGCTTATCGCAGACCCACCCGTATAGGTGTAGGTCTAGCGTGGAGTTGATATAGGAAACAATCTTATGAAGCTTCTTATCGCACAGTCGATTCCACTTAGTGATTCGACTGGCCAAAGCCTGTACAGGTCTAATTAGGTCGTATCGACCCATTCTAGCACCATACAAAATTTTCATGAGAACTGCAGCTGCAGCGTCGCCTAGGACACCGGGCTGTTCAGCAATCACGTCTGTTGGGCAAGGAGACGGCTGCCCAAACAGCTGATCTACTTCCGGGTTGATGGGATTCTCATCAAACTCCGGTTTACTTTCATCCAGAAAAGGCGTCTCAGCCTTCACCAGAGGTCTAGGGTACTTGGGGAGGCATAGCTCCTTGTACCTATCAACGCATGCTTCCATGAAGCACGCCTCGTTATATTTGATGATCTTCACCCGAGCCGGGTCGAATTTGACCTCGTCAGCTCGAAGTCGTTTCTCTCCGAAACGAATATCAGGCATCTCCTTGGATGGTGGATGATCCACAGTCCAAGCAGTGCGAGGATCGAAGAAACCCTGTACATCTGCTGCGGCAAACTCATGCTCACAGCCCAGGTACCGCTTTAGGGTACCCGGCGGTTCCATCGTAATCACCCGACTAATGAGGTCCCATCCGATTGATAGGCTAGCGGATGGGCCACTCATCTTGAAGTCATCAACATACACCACAAGAAAAAGCTTATACTTGGGGTGATAAAACACACTCGGCCATTCCGGGACACGAATAAATCCGACCTCAATAAGCCTTGCTTCGCAATGCTTTTCCCAGAACGTGCCGGCATCAGGATGCCCGTATAGGGCAAGGATCAATGGACAGACCGGATCGTCATAGCCAGCATCAACCCATGCTTGCGGCCATTGATCCTTAGGAATACGCACCCATGTCGTGGGACCCAGCAGCTTAGCTTGGGTATAGGCGGATTCGCCATCACTGACTTGTAGTGCGTGACCAGGCAACATGCCATATGCATCACACATCTTGCCTGCGGCCATTGTTGCCGGGCATGAGGTAGCTTCGGAAAACATGGCCCAGTGATTTGACTGGTCCCTCACAAAGCATCCCTCAAACACTACTCTCCCTTTGTACTTCCTATTAGGATCATCCTCAGGGAGTTCATGATTCTTTTCCACACATATGTCAAAAATTCTTCCTACATGGACTGTCTTGCCATTTGCTCGCGCTTCGGCAGCAACTTTCTTCCACTCTCTAACTCTCAATTCATCCCAACATCCCAACTTTCGGAGCTTTGTCCACTCCTTGAGGAGAGCTGCACGCGCCTTGTCGTTACCAGCTTGCTCCTTCTTCGTCACAGGCCTTGCTACACAGGCGTAAAAAGTTGGTATGCCCTGTAGGTTGGGTTGATGCCCCGAAGCCTTGTTCGATCTGGGCATCGGTGGAACAGGATCTCCATTTAACCCTATGGCGGGACCAGCAGGGTACCCGCCGGTACTGCCGAAGCCATTAACCCCCCTGACGGTTACGTCGGGTTGTTTGACAGTGATCTTGGCATCAACAATCATGACTTTCTCGAGTATGAGTTGAGCGATCCTGTCTCCAGGTCGAACTCGAAACTCATAGTCAGAGTGATTAAAAAGCATCACTCTCACTTCTCCTGAGAAATCAGGGTCAATTACTCCTGCACCTACGTCTAGCATGTGCTTGACTGCCAGACCTGATCTCGGTGCGATGCGGCCGTAAACTCCGCTTGGGAAAGTAAAGGCGCATCCAGTTTGCACAAGAGCACTTCCCTTAGCGGGAACGATGATTTCATCGCACGAGCTTAAATCTAAGCCCGCAGAGCCAGGCGTTTGCCGAGTAGGGAGAGTTGCATAACTGTTCAGCATGTGGACGAGCAAGGCATCCTTGTCTCGCCTCCATGCACACGGATCGGCCTCTGTTACCTCAACAGGCGCAGCAGGAGCGTCGTCCTCCTCGCTTAAGGTAGCAGGGGCAGCCGCATAGGGCTTATGCCCGTAAAGACCTTTAATTACAGCTTTACACATCCCAATAGGATATCGCGCAGTCAAGGGCGTAAGGCTTCCCTCGATCCTGGCGTGGGGGTAGCCTATTTCGTGGCTACACGTGCGCCCTCGTAGCTCGTTGGCTAGTTCAGGGCAAGAAGTGGCGATCCGCCACTGCTTCCTGATGGGAACACCATCGGACGTTTGCATTCCAAAGTCGCAACCGTCAACATCGACACACCTGATGTCGGGATCGTCGATTAGACGCCTCATAAATGGCTGTTTCCAACCAAGGCAATGCCTCGGCCACTCGAATGCAAATCTACCTCCCTTAAAACGCACGCGTTTGGCGACACGAAGGAAAGCAGCAAACATGACCATCGACGTTCGTCTAGCTTCGTTGAGCTCTACTGCGAACTCGGGACCGTACTGAGACAAATTTACATACTGCCAAGTACTCCACGGTCCGCACGGGATCGAGCCCCATAAGTCACAACCAGGATTCTGATCGACGATCTCAATCAATCTGGTCATATCCTTATTCTTTAAAATGTCGAACGACTCTTTGTGTACGCGAATCGCGTCACCCCCCTGTTCCAGCATGGTGGCGGAGAGCTTAGAGTCAGGTTCGCATGCAAATTCTATCAACAATCTCCGCTTTATCAAAGCGGGTCCAGCTGGTTTGGAGGGTGCGGCTTCGCCAGCACGCGCTCGTTTCAGAGCGTCCTCCCTTTCAGCCTCGATGTATATCCTTCGCATACCGACGGACATACCTTTCCAGTCAGTAGAAGAAATGGAGTTGGGTTTACCAGATCCAGAATAGGACCTCTCCTTTCTTTCCTCCTTCTGCTCATAATCAAGCTCATCACCGTGTAAGGTATGGGCTTTAGGCTCACCTGCGTCGAGGTCCTTGACTTTGTCTAGCCTAGTTTTAAACTTGGCCAGAGTGACCCTCGGAGCCCTAGAAGGAGCATGCCCTTTATCATACAGAATGGTCACACCAGTCCAGAATCTTTGAGTTCTGACTCGATGCCCTGGATTGAGGATTCTCCTGTCATCACGGATACACTGCTGCGTAGAGTCAATGTATTTTAGATGAGTGACACGATAATCATCCACATCCGCTTGGGACGGGCCTCCTGGAGGCAGCGGAGATCTATCATCCCCGAAAAAGGCTTGCCTAGCATCGACATGATGTCTGTGCCAGGACTTAGACTCTCCATCACGCACCCAGTGGTCCCTTTCAGGAACATCAGCAGGTGCTTCGGAATCAAAAGCAGGATCACTACTGTCATCGTTAGGATGGTCAGTACCCGGACCAACGGCATCGAGCTTGCTGTCCGGTTGAGTGGGAGCATCCGCTTTGGGAAGACCCTTTCCTTCTCCAGTATCTAGGAGCTGGACCTCCCTAGTCAGACGCTCATAGGCGGCCAACATGGGAAAAACGTATCCCTCTTCGGGGTTCCGCCAAATTCTTTTGACTTGATGAACACTGGGTCGGGAAAATCCGTTCCTAAAGTGTTCAAGATCGGCAACGTAGTAGTCGCCCTTCCACTGGCCACCGGGCTCTAATCTATAACCCAGGAAAATCCCAGGCTTCGACACTGGCCCGAATTTGGGCGCTTTAGATGCAGGGTCAATCTTCTGTGCCGGCATAGCGGGCACGTTACTGTACTCGTCCTCTCCGTGATCGGACGGCCCTGAATCATCAGCTAGTTCATCATCTCCTTCGGGCTCATAATCGGAGTCCTCAAGAGGGTCAAATTCTTTTGGCTTTACAGTGAAATACGTCTCGCCAGTCCACGGGGCTTTTAGCTCCTTGGTGGAATCTGGGCCGTATCTCCAGTCTACGGAGTGTATCATTTCTCCATTTTCCTCATCATACTGAACCCATGTATCACGGTCAGCGGTGAGACGAATATGCTCGATTGGAGCATCAACGCTGTCAGCTTTGAATAGCTTAATCCTTGGTTCAACGTGCACTCTGACGAGTTTGCCAGATTCTTCATCGAAGATCCAGTGATCTTTTGTAGGAATTTCATCAGCTTTGTGATGGTCGTCCCGTTCGGAGGCGTTTTTGAGCCCCCCCTTTTCGAGCCTACGCGGTTTTGGCGCGATTGGCTTGAAATCAACAAGACATCCGAATGGGATGAGTTGACCGGGAAAATCCCTGTCATCGTTTCTCTTTCCCCATGCGGTTCCTTCACCTCGATTTTCGAGATTTCTGGCTGCGCAAAATGCGCGAACGGCAAATGGCCACCATTTGGGCGATAAGCCGGCTTGTCTGAGGAGTACTCTTGCTCCATGCAGAACTAACTTCACTTTGTTTTCAATGATGCCATTCGTCTTTGGCATTCCGGGTGTGGACATGTGATGCACCCAAGCCATTCGGCGAGTAGCCGCAAGAAACTCTCTAGCTTGGTCCGAGTATAACAGACCAATCTTGGGTTCGGGACCCATAAACTTGTGAAAGGCTTCTACCGTATTAGGTACAGAGCGACTAAAAACAGGGAGTACATCTATGTACTTGGTCGCAAGATCGTAAAACACGACTGCGTCCGTTTCACCATTCACACCACGGTCCTTTAAACCGTGTAATACCATCGTGTCAACAGTGACAATATCACCGAATTTCGTGCATTCATGCGCGTCGGCACCGCCCCGGCGGTGCAAACGCACGTTCTCCATCTTTGCGCGTTGGCAATGTGGGCAAAAAGGATTCTTTGGCAAGTGAGACATCATGTGTTGAAGCGTTTTAGCTTCAGCACGTAACTGGGCTTCGGTCCTGTAGCCCTCAGGGTGTTTGATTTCAACAACTTCACCCCCCTCGTCAGGCGCGTCGGCCTCAGAGGGAGCTGCAGGGTACAGTGAATCGTTCATGGCAATACTGGACCGGGCATTGCCGGTATCGCAGGACATGCATCTAAGTTCGGGGCTCCAAACATAACCGGCCCTTTAGGCAGGTATGGGACGTTGTTTATAACGTCGAGCCTAACAGTTCTCCCGGATGGGCAGATGAGAACAGGCGTCTCAAAAGCATCCCACCGGAAACTGTATCCAAAATCCACGCACCTACGCCCTATCGATACAATCGAGGGTGTATTACCCATGACGAAGGCTTCAATATCCTCGTCAAGTGACTCAACAGTTGCATCAACTCTACCTTGAGTCCCAGCAACACCATTTGCGGTTTGCAAGGAATGTTGGGTTCGCCCATTCTTGATGTGGCGATGATCCTGCGCGGGAATGTCGTGCATCCCAACCAAGTCGAAAGGACACCCAGTGTCAGCAAGCCACCGGATTTCGATTTGCGGGCTAGGCATAGCAGGCATCTGATCGGGAACATTTTCCCTGATCATTCGAGGCCGACGAGCCCACCTATTATCAGGCACATACTCACCTAATTGCAACTGTACAATCTGTCTAGTAGTGGCAGCTAGGATTCTAGCATTTTCCTCGGACATCGCAATCACCTCGGGAGGTTGACGCAACCTATCCGGGTGAATGGGGTGAGAATGCGACCGCCGATTCATGATCGGCCTAGGCTCGCCACGTGTTCTTATATTTTCAACTTGCTGAATTTCAGCATTGTCATTGAAACTCAGTCTGCGAGCAGTGAGCTTAATCCTCACTGTCTTCGCGAGCTCAGAGTTATACTGGCCGCACTTACCGGGCAGGTAATAGAAGTCCGTCCTAATGTCAATTGGCCCAGGAATCCGTCTGAATAAAGCGGATTTGCGAGTCGGTACACTCAAATCGACATCATCAATCAGAGCGTTGTCCGAGAGACGAATCGTTCGTCTGCGAATTACAGCTCTGATATTCGGGCCGCCCGGACACGTACCTTGCAGTGTGCGAGCGCCAATAGTGGTCACTGACCACTCCATTGTCCCTTCAGGGCGTTGAAACCGAGCTCTATACTCTTCAAATGCCTTGGCTATGGGATGAGCAGGGCAGGCAACAAGCCCAATAGCCTGAGGGTGACGGCCCGCCCCTCTCAAAAACCCGCTGACAAATCAGGGGCAGGACTATAGGTCCTGTCGTCAGCAGTGGTAGTAGGTTCAGCAGACTCGGGTTGCGCATCGGCAGACTCGGTCGCTGGGGCCGCAGTGTGTTGCTTCGCTTCTTTCAGCAAATGCTCAGGTGGCTTTGCATGCTTGTAATCACACTTATCCCTCATGCACTTTCCATAGGAAACCCATTGGGCGCAATATCCCTGGAATCAGGGGAGGACGCTCCTTGCGTTTCGCATCGGAACTCCCAGTTCTTGTGTGTGCGAATTTGCACTCTTGTCCGCGCGAACAGTATCCACGCGCGAAGTCCCTGCACGCATCAATCGCAGGAGCGCCGGGCGACGTAGACCTGGGCCTCCTTGGGGGCTCGCCCCTAGGGCTAGGCGTACGCCGCTTGTCCTGCTCCCGATTCCTGGGAGAGTACCTGTCCCTTCGATGAGGACTTGGGGTATTACCGGTCCTCTTCCTTGGATCGCTAGGAGGCCGATTAGGCCTATGGGAATCTCCAAACGGAGATCGTCTCCTAACAGGAGGACCAGGAGCACCAGGTTTCTGGGCTCTGTCCCTGGACTGAGATCGTTCGTAAAAGTCTTTGTGCATATTGACCTGATTCTTACGAACCCTCCAGCGGTCAATTTCGTTCTTGCAACGAGCACGAAGCCATTCATAGCTACAAACATCAGGGTTGGATATGTTCCTATCCCATTCCCTGATATCATGAGCCAAACAGTTGAGGTGTCTAACCTTCTCACTGAATAGCGACCGCTTTACCTGTTCGGTCAGCGGTTCATCGAGACCCGCAAGGATGTGATCCCACTTCGCGATGAACCTTTCAAGTCGCTCCTCTTCAGTATAGAAAGATGATGTACTGCATCGCAAGTTTGAGAGCTCAATTATCCTGAACGATTGCTCTCCGATATTCGCAGTCCTTAAGTGGTCGTATAAGAGCCACAGGATCTGCCTACTCTTGATGCGATTGTTGGAGCGTTGAGCGGCTTCGGTGAGACGATTAATCTTATCGATGATTGCAACAGTCTTGATGCACTTCCGAATGGCTGCATTGAACCTGGCTTCAAGGATGTGGTATTTACATTCCCCGTCCAGCTCATCAAAGGTCTTTGCCTTCTCGACTTCAGTTAGCCAATTGATGACGTAAAGTCCATCATAGCTGTAGGCATTGCTAACAGCTTCCTTCATATTGGCTATCCATACCCTCAGCCCAGCCGCGTCGGGCTCTGGCGGGAGGTCTATGGGAATGCACTTTGTCGCAGCTGTACAGTTCGGATCATGGTGGCTACTGTACCCGCCGCCACCAGTTCCGAAAAGATGCTGTGGAACCTGAGAACTACCGATTGATAATGCACATACAGGACAAAGGCGAGTAGCCTTCGGAATGCAAATCTCACATGCCCTTTTCATGCATATCTTACATTCTTCTATTTTGCTGGGGTCAGGAATATCCCGATCACACATCCGACATTTCTTGTCAGGAGGATCGGGGCCACGCATGGTCGGCGGCTCAAGGCCTGAAGGATCCTTTGGCCTTGTACCGTTGGGATCAAATCCTGGATAATATCCGGTTTCACGTTTATCCAGGGGCACGGGTTGCGTAGCCTTCGGAGGACTCTGAAGGTCAGCCGCGTTGGGTTGACCCCCAGTTGGGGTGTCACGGAATCTGTCAACGGGTGGCCGCAGAGGCGGCGAGAACGACCGCGTCGGGTTCGTCTCAGGTACGCCCCCAGGCGACCTATTCCTGACACGGTTACCATCGGGATCCCTTCTTCTCCTAGTTTCGTCCCTAAGGCACGCAAGACAACAGGGACCCTGGACAAATCCAAATCTCTTGTAGTCGTCCTGCCCAGCAGAATGTCTGGTGCAGTAGTAGGTCTTACAAAACTGACACTCAATTCCCTTGGTCAGGAACGAGCTCTCCCTACAGACTCCGCATCGGGGTCCGTTACGGGAACATTCTTCACACAGGTTCTCTTTAAATGAGAAGCAATACTCACAAATATCACCTTTGCATCCCTTGCAGTGAAACTCAGCCATGAGATGATTATATCCATCACCTACGTATTTACATCTGGGTTTACCAGGGTTGCCAGGGTTCCCACCGGCGGCACTCTTCTTCCCCCCTCCTCCTGGGCTTTGCCAATCTGGAGGAGGAGGTGGTGGAGGATCATCATCAGGAGGGCCAGGTGGAGGTGGCCGCTTATCCGGAGTACGGGATGCGGCACTCCTGTGTGATCGTTCAATCCACTGCTTGAGGCCTGGTTCGAGTGCCTTGACTCTAGGGAGTTAATTCTCTGGGCTGTATTACCCAGCACCTCGAGCATTTGCTCGAGCTTACTGTTGAGCGTAGTCGAAACGGCCATGTTATGAGTATTTTGCTTATCCGTGTAGGATTTGCAGTCCCTTGACTTTATCTCAAGGTTGGCTTGTGTCTCATAAAGTTGGTCTTTAACCCACCTTATGCCGTCCCTATCATTGGTCCAGCGTTGTTCGACATCTTGCATCATCCTATCAATCTGACATACCCTAGTGGACAGGTCCTCGATTTTGAGGTTTACTCCACCAATCGCAGGATGGTTGGATTGGCTCTCCACTAGAGATCTCTCGATCATATCAACACGAGCTATAAGCCCGGTTACACGATCAGAAAGAGATTCAAAAACAGTTTGAACCTGGGTGATGGAGCGAGCAACATCATCATAGCTGGCTCGCTCACTTAGGGCATCGCCCATGCTTATCATGCGATCGGCAACGATCTTGACGCGTTGGCCAAGCTCGGTCACGATGTCCTTACTCCCTTGTGATAGCTGCATGGCCGCGTTCGCAGCCTGCGTACACGTGCTACTCACATGGACACATTGTTCGTATTTGGCCCTCCACGAGTCGACCTCAGTGGAGAGCTGCTTGATGCATTGATCACTTCTATCATTCCTACGCCCAAGGTCTTCGACCTTAGCAACCAGGCGATGAATGATCGCACTTACCGAAGAATCCACCGTCCCTCTTTCAAGGGCTGTTACAAGATCAGCAACCTCGTTGGGTTGCTCCTCACTCGCAGGACCAAATCCTGATCCGCGATCTCGAGGAGTGGACAAATCAACCATGATTGGATTAGATCTCGGAGGAGTTCTGAAATCATCCTGGACGGCCGTTGATGGCCGTGGGAACTCACTCCGATTAGGAGATTGACTCTGATACGGAGCAGATCTCCTAGCATCACGAACCGCAGAGGGTTGTGTCATGCCCAGGCCTTTGGCAACGGACAGTTTAGGAACAACAGGCCTATCCGTTCGCATAGGAAAATCAGGTCTCGAGTCAGCAATAACAATGTCATTCAAGTCGGTCGCATTGGACACTCTAGACTCAGACATCGATTCAATATCAGTTGCATTACTGATGGTATGATTGCGACTAGAACTTGATGCCATCATGGACTCAGATTCTATCGGAACATTAGCTCCGTCCATATTGCCCAGAGCGAAAATGGAAGCCGCGTTGGGCGTAGGGCGAACACCTTGCGCGTTCAAGCCACTAGACCTATTAAATTCCTCCTGGAATGCTTCGATCCCGTCAAGCACGTTAACGAGTGTGTCCGCGTTTAACGGGTCTCTTCCAATGATTGACGCTGGGTCACCTGATCGGCCGCGTCCTGAGTCCCGCGCACT
The DNA here is from genome assembly GCA_963377175.1 of Effrenium voratum. Classification (NCBI taxonomy): domain Eukaryota; class Dinophyceae; order Suessiales; family Symbiodiniaceae; genus Effrenium; species Effrenium voratum. The sequence continues at coordinate 575,937 of CAUJNA010003480.1, forward strand.
GGGGTTACCCCTGTGAGCAGTTTCCCGATCCATCCCCCTTGCCCTATGCGATCCAGTCGAATTTGACCTTGATCGTTTGCTTGGGGTTGGACTGGGATGCAAATCCAATCTATCTACGATATTACGCTCCCTAGGGCTCTCAAATCCTGAAAGTCCCGGGGGAGGAGACATGTTCCTCATGGTCGGGTTTACCGACGGTCTTGGCCTGACGTTACGGCTGGCCACATCAGGATTGAGATTCTCAATCGACAAAGGTAGCATGAATTCATCACTTCCAGCAGCTCGTTTTGGGCTTTGGAAATGCGGGAAAGATGACGGGGCGGGTGGCCCTGGCATCCATGCGGCAAAATCCATACCAAAAATGTTTCCGTCGTTGGGCCATGAGGCTCTCCAATCGAGCCCACCGGATTCGGTCGGCAGATGAACATCGAATGCAACTCCACTGGATGTACCAGGTTCGGGATTACCGAGCGCTTGAAAAACTATACTACTGGTTGGCACAGGTCTACTGCTACTTCGAGAGTCACGAAACTCGGACTGACCAATATTCATCAGCTCCGGGAAAGATGAGGATTGAGCTCCAGGTGCAATACCGGGCTCGTCATCATCACGTCCTGAGACGGAATCATCATGGTCAGGACGATTAGCCCCATGACCCTGAGAGCGATTAGCTCTTGAGGCATTAGACGATAGGTCATCAGTGCGAGTAGCACTGGACCTTCCTGAAGGCATTGCTTCGGAAAAAGTGTGGTCCGACAAAAAGTCAGGACCGGAAAACATCGGCTGTCCGGGCACTTGGTCGTCATTCACAACGTCCAAGATTCCGGCCTGGCCGAGAACCCATTCATCGGTCACCACATGAGGTCCATCCTCGTGATTCCCGCCATGAGTCCTACAGTAGCCTATGGAAAACGGCGCCTGCAGGGTTGTTATTAAATGGGGTTCGCGGTGCCAACCGAGGACGAATCCTACGGCTGATAACCTGCGAAAGGGTTTGAAACAGAGTTTCGGGATGGATAAAACAGGCCCTAACCCACCAACAAGAAGAGACCACCTTATCCCCCCGGTCCCAAGGGCAAAGCAGTTGCCCCCGGCCGGCACAAACACGAACCAAAAGGGTGCCAGTTGAACAAACAGAAGAATAAGCCCAGCAAGGGCAGACAGCGAGCGAGAGCAGAGCAGCAGCACCAACACAGGCGAGCGAGCAAAGCAAAGCGAGCAAGCAAGCAAACAATACGCACACTACCAAACCCCAATCCGACCTGCTCCACCCAGAAACCCACCGCAGCCGCACCAGCTCGATCTTTTCCAAGATCGGGATGGCGTGCCGCGCCGCGCGGTTATGAGCGACGAAACAGCGGACAGGAAATGACGTAGTGAAAAGCTTGAGCCAAATGTCGCATTGGACATCGGCATGAAATGACATACGCTATGATAAAGGTACATGCCCCCAAAAACATTATGTTAACCCCGGGATGAAGTTAAACCCCTGGTTCATTAATAGGGGGGTGTCCCCTTTGAGTGGGGATTCAGACCACTTTTGGAGGGAACACCCCCCTCATAATGGGACTTAATGGGACGGGTTTATTAGTCCTGGGCCAACATTAGTTGGCGAGCCGACATGGTGGACATCACAATTTGCTGGGGATTTATGTCCACCAACCACTGTGCAGGGGGTTTCAAACATGAAAATTGATAGCCATATGGTGTGGATGGTCGCGAAATCCATTTGGCACCGTTCAGAAACCCGAGGGAATAGCATATGATTCCCCAACGCCAAGATTATGGTTTCAAACCTGGTTTCTTAAGTGGTGCGAACTGGCCGTGGGTCAAAAATAAGGTAACCCTCCAACATGGGTAAATGGAACCAAGGACGACCAATTCCTGGTGTAATTTTGACCCACACCCAAATCAAGGTCTGCTTTAGCTGGCAGAACAGCTTCCAGAAAGCCTCCCAGAGATTTCGGCCAAGCTTCGTACCCAAAGTTTTTGGTTTCATCCTTCATCTCCGGAGGATACCATTTCCCATACCTCAGCCATAGCAGCGAGCGGCCAACTTCACTCGGCTTTTTCGCCATGGCAAGTTGCTGGTGAAAGCTGGCCGGCTTTGGGCGCACCTCCCGGGCAGTTGGGAGAGACCAAAAACAAAGGAACGACCGCTGTAACCTGCGAAGAAACGGCTCCGGCAAGCTTCACCAAGAGAGTATCCCCTTCCACTCCGAAGCTCCCCTGCAGGCCTTGATCGCAGCATCAATCAAGTCCGCAGGTTCCCTGCGGGATGCTTCGCATAACAAAGCGCTCCGGGTCGCAAGGAAACCGCCTACCTGGATGGGGTCCCCCGAAAAATGAGAGAAACACCCAGCGCACTGAGCCATGGAACAAGAAGATCCGCGCCTGCCCCAGTCCGTCCACAACAGGTCCCCGCAAGAGCGCAGAGCACCTGGGAAGCAGGCGATTCCATGGAAGCTCCCACTCCTTTGGAAGACTTGGTTCCAGTTAAAGAGGCCGTCTGGAAGCTCTCATATGTGGCCATGGTGCACCTACCCCAAAATGGTACCATTGGCACCCCTGGATGGAACCTCCAATGGAGACAACCAGTCGTTGCATTCCCCTGCCATCTAGCTAACACATCACTCCCAAACAGGGCCAAGCCTGGCATCCGGCAGCTCGAAACTGCAAACTGCCAGCTCGCTCTCTTGTGTCCTGATTTGTGTTTTGAAGATCGCTTGCTGCAAGGTTTGCTTGGCGCACTGGTGTGAGATCTGGCTGGAGCCCTGCAACGAGTGTCTCAACAGAGTTGCAGGTCACTTGAGCCGCAACGCGCGCCAAAGGTAGATGTTCAAGTGCATTGAGGCCAACAGCGCATGATTGACACATCTAATTTCTACCAAGCATGCACAAGCGCAGCTTGAGAACTTTTCTGGACAGGGCTATTGACTCACTTGGTCTCGGCTGATTCAAAGCGCAGCCGGCAAAGGAGCCGCCCGGCGGGAAACTATGCACACGGGTAGGCATACAGCAAGCAGCAGGTCGCCACCATCATCATCAACTGCAGCACGCCTCCGAAACGTAAGAAATCGCTAAAGCTGTAATCGCCGGCATCCACCACTAGAATGTTGCAAGGAGATCCCAAAGGTGTTGCAAAAGCAGAGTTGGACGCAAGTATGACCAATATGAGCAAGGTTTTCTCGTTGAAGGGGCAGGGGCAGTCTGTTGCCTGAAGCTGGTGTGACACATGAGACGCCACGGGGATCATCATCACACAGGTGGCAGTGTTGCTGATGATGTTGGTCAGCAAGGCTGTGCCAGCATAGACCATGCAAAGCACACCAAAAGGCCCGTAGTGGAGTCCCACCTTCACAGAGCTTGGCCGGTCAGGAAGGCAAGCAAAAATTGACACAAGAAAGAAAAGAAAGCGCAAAACGAAAGAGCACCAAGCACGGCAAGTCCACATGCAGCAGGGCATTGGCCAAGGCCGACGCAGCCCCCGTCTGTGTCAACGCAGTGGAGATGCCGAAGGAGGCGGCAATCGTCAAGATCACGCTGCCGTTCACGGAGCGCATGGCTTCCTTCCAGCCCAGCACCTGAACGCACAGGCACGGAAGGCACCCCTCGCAAAGGCAACGCCATTTTCCATGAAGAACACAACCAAAATGAGGCACGTGTAGCCCAGTTTGGCATTCACAGTACCGGAACCAGCACCAGGCGTCAATCAAAACCCCAAAGTCGGACCACATGTCTGGGCCTTCGAAAAGCAGCAGAGGAAGTCCAGGACCAGCACTGCAGTGGCCAGGGGGACCAGGTGACCCCCATTCAGTAGGATCACGGCCAGGAAGCCCAGGAGGCAGAGCAGTCCGCGGAGCCGGTCCTGGGTTTTGCCCGCGCGCGGTGGCTTGGATGCCTCCACGGGCGCCACCAGCGTGAAGTCTCCGGCGGCCTCCAGGCACCCAGGCAGCGCCTCCAGCAGTAGCACGTCCCCGGCGCCCGCCGCCTCCTTCGGAGTGCCGCCTGGCCGCCGCACGGCCAGAATCACCGCGCCCAGGCGCAGCATGCGCTCCTTCTGCCGCGCCAGCGGCGCCTCAGCCAGCTGAGACTTGGGCGCCACCACCGCCTCGAAGAGGCGGCGGTGCCGCCGCCGGGCGCCCAGGATCTCCAAATCCCGGTGCACCGCCGGCTCCAGGCCGTCGTAGGCCCGCCGCAGCCGCGCCACGCTGGCGGCGGTCGCAGTCACCTTCACTATGTCCTTGTGGAGCAGCGGGGTGCGCAATCCTTCTGGGACCACCTGACCGGCGCGCCACAGCTCCAACACCTGGACCTCCGGCATGCGAGGCAGGCCCAGCTCATGCAAGGTGCGGCCAATCGAGGGGCAGCGGCTGCGCACCACGAAGGAGATCTGGTAGCTGCGCAGCTCCGTGGCCGACTCTTCATCCACCAGGCCGAAATCCATGTCTG